>WIGN01000254.1:0-60355 GCA_014235955.1 Colletotrichum sojae | reverse complement strand
GGAAAAGCATATATAACGGAACTAGGGCACCAGTGGGAACTAGAGACGGATTGAACGCAGAACAGCCTATAGTTACGGCGGCTGCGCCCTTGCCGCCACGGCGTTAAATATAAAACAAACAACAAACAAACATAAGACGAGGCTGTAATACCATGTCTTTCAGTTTTGCAGCTGAGCTGTTTGTACGGGTCCGTGAAGCAAGACAGTGGTCGACCCATGTCTGGCAAAGGTCTCGACGGCATGTCTCGTTCTGGACGGCAACTTGCTTAGGAGGCCTTATCGACCGTCTGACCAAGTTCCTTACGTGCGGTGAAGCGGCTAATTGACTTCGGGCGATCTGCGGATCCAAACTGTACTCAACGTGGCCTCCCAACATGCAATCGGACCAGAGTCTTTGCTCAGCAGAGTCAGACTCGGTTTCTTGTTCACGACACCCTGAGAAAACGGTTAGACTTTGGTTTTTTTAGTTATAGGGATGTTGCGACAAACAGAAAAGCCTGCAAAAAGAAAGAATATGCCAATCTGCCTTGCGAAAGAGGGCTTGAAGCCAACGGCCGCAGGTTGCATCCGAACTCCACTGCATGGACACTGCATGAGCCTAAGCCTACGCCACATGGAAATAATCGGAAGCGAGATGTCTTGTAAATTTCGACGCGGAAACGGGACCTTTCCTGTGTAAGCAGCAGCTTTGCAGGTAGGATTTTCGCCATGTCGCGCGGTACTCACGCATTGACGAGAGACAGGGAAGCGCCATCGCCTGGAGCAGAAATGAGAGCAAGACGGTCTCGTAATGAGTATGACTAGATTCAGAATGTTACTTGGCCGTCTGCGTGGTCTCATCACGACATCTGACCACCTCAGCCTGGTGTCCGTTTCTTCTTTTCATGCGGTGCCATCCATCATTCCGAAACTCGCTAGCAAGCCCCCTACCTGCGTCGGAAAATAAGGACAGGCAAGGGGGTCTGTATGATCAACAGCGCATAAGACATGACACAGGCAATGTTCGAATTGCCACCAACACAGTCAAAAGTGGGATCAGGAAGGTAGCGAATATATGCTATTCAATTTTATGGTCGTTATCTACGTGTCGCGGTGACTACACATTATCTGCAGAAAAAAGAAAATCCCAGCGCCTCTCCTCCGTCGTGAAATGTCCGTGCAGTTCGTAGACTTCGTCGAGGCGTGCGACCAAATGTGCAGGCAACCCCTATCCCTTGATCCAATACCTTGCTCCGTAACCATTTGTTTGTGTGTTTTGTGAACAAGTTTATGTGCAAATGTGCCAACCCATTATCCTTTGAATTTGTGTCGTCTCTCATCATCAGATTCCGGCATCCAGAGCCCGGGGGGAAGAACCGTTTAGAGGAGGAGAGCGGCGAAGGCGGCGAACAGGCCGGCGCCGGAGACGGTCATGATGGCCGCGCCGGCGGTGACGACGGGCTTGACGGCTGAGGTGGGCTTGGAGGGGTTGGACTCGTCCTTGTTGGTGGGGTTGGCGGAGGGCTTGCTGCCGGAGCCGGAGGAGGGCTTGCCGGTGGCGTCGGGCTTGGTGCCGTTGCTGGCGGCGGTGGGGGCGACGCCGGAGCCTCCGCCGGAGCAGGCGGCGAGCTTGTCCTGCATGGTCTGGAAGATCTTGTTGAAGTGGGCGATCTCGTCGCCGCCCTTGCCGCCGGCGGGGAACTTGGTGGAGATGGTGGTCATGAGGGTGTTGACGTTGCCGCCTGTGGTAAGTCAGTAACATGTTTCTTGTAGTAGAGTGATGGGTTGCCAGAGCGCAGGAGGTACTCACCGACTTGGGCGACCCAGCTGAGGGTGGTCTCGCAGATCTTGCTCTTGGCGAAGAGGTCGACCTTGGACTCGAGGTCGGTGAGGAGCTTGTCACCGGCGGCGTTGAGCTTGTCGGAGAGGGGCTGGAAGGCGATGGCCTCGTCCATGGTCAGGGGAGTCATGGCGGCGGCGTTGTTGGTGGCAGTGCGGATGGTGCCGAGCATCTTGGTGGACGCCTCCTCGAGCTCCTTGCCGGGGCCGCCCTTGTAGGCGGAGATGGAAGAATCAAGGCCTTGGATGCCCTCGAGGACGGTGGTCATGATGGTGTTGACGGTGCTCAGCTCGCGGGCGCAGAGCTCGGCGGCGGTGGGCGAGGCCAGGGCGCCGGCGGCGAAGAGGAGGGCGGCGGGGGCGGAGAACTTCATTTTGATGGTTGGTTAAGGTGAAAGATTAAGGCTTTGAGCGAGTGGTGAAAAGTAATGAGATGCTTGGAAGCGAATGTCGTTGAAACGAAAGTAGTAGAGCGAGAGAGAAAGCTAGATGAGATTAGTAGGGAAGAGGCGGCTGTTGAGTTGCTGGTCTGTCGAGTATTCAAGATCGGCAGTGTCAGTCGGGAAGCTCGAGTTTATATATCCAACGTCGTCGTCCGGGCTCTCATGCCAAAATCTTTCTTATTCCCCCAAAAGTGTGACAATTGCCTCGTTCGCCATGACCCTTCTCGCTCGCTAGCCCCCCTGATTTACCCCGGATCATCCCAGGCTAACAGCTTTGAAAGCCATCACACGTGTACCGATATTATGCGTAATAAGCCTGAGCTGCTTGACCAAGGGAGCTAAGTACCTCAAACGACGCCGGCGTCCTTCTGTGTGCTATTCTTCCCCCCCCCCCTCCGATGCATGCTGCTGTGAACATACATGCATGCTTCCATCTAATTCCTTGCCCAGCTCTCTAGCGCATTTGCATAAGTGCTCGGATGAACACAAGATCTACGGGTCTCGTGGTGAGGCCGCCACGGCGCGCGCTAGTTGCTGCGCCGTTTGCTTTTTCCTGCCGGAACAGGAACATAGCGTGAAAAAGGACTGCGGCTAAGTAAATTGAAACAGGAACGCGCCCAGATCCTTCCACTGAGTCAGGCCTGCAAGTCATGAACATTGGGAGCTGGAATAAAGAAGGACGTTTCCTGACTTGCTTTCGCCCGCGCTAGTTTGATGCAGGTTTAACAAGCACACCGAAGGTCATGGTCCATCCCCCACCGGCTTTCCATCTCGGCCGAAGAGTCTCTGCGCGTTTGTTGGACCTGCAATACGTCCCCAGTAGGAATCTGTCTATGGTAGAACAGCCTTATCCCCCGAAGCCTGGTAGATGTCTTGCTGAAGACAGCAAGGGGGCCCATCTGGAGACCTCTTTTTCAGCTCGCGCAAGGACGCAAGTTAGCTACCGAGGCCAGGATGAAGCTGACCAAAAGTTCTTTCCTCTCTCCCTTATCTCGAGATGTTCTAGGCTTTTCCAGGTCAACTGCCGTTACTCTCGGGCCGTGTCTGGTTGTCCTAGTACCCAGCATTCTGGCCGCGGCCAAACCACCTCAAACCCCCGCAGGGAAGAGAGGTTGGTGGGGGGAAGGAAGGCCGAACGGTCGCCTCCATGATCCGGATTCGGGCCCATTCTGGAGTGGAGGAGCTTCATTGCGGGAGAGCTGTGCACAACGCGGCCGGACACCTTAATGCACTCGGCCTCGAATTAGTGCACTTGTGCACAGAACACTCGACCGCCATCCAGCCCCTCCCGCAGACGCCGATAAGCCTCTTCGTCCTTCTCTTCTCCCGGTGTTCTGACTTCGGACGGGCCATCTCCCAGCCGAAGTCCAGTGGCTGGTCAAGGATAACATCATGGCGTGCATTCTCATTGCGGCTGACCTCAGCTCGCTGGGTTGACGGCACTCTCCGGGGGAGAGGCGTTTGGGCCGCCGCCTCTGATTCCGCCCACAACGTCCGATTAGAGTTGGGTTAGTTTGGGTTTCTGGGACTTGTTAAGCTCCCGGCTTTTCTTGAGAGATTAAGGGCTGGGCCTTTGGAGCCACGGCGTGCTGGAAATCTTGATTATCGAAGGGCTCTTTCGTTTCCAAACGCAGGCCGTCATCTAGATGCAATGCACTTGTCCGAAGGGCATGCAAGAAACGCCGAAGCCTGGTCCGAAAGGCTGAACTGACCTTTAGCCGCAGCAGCAGCAAAAGCTTGATCCCACACGTACATGACATGAGCCCTACGCGTGGCCACGTGCGAGCCGCGCACGTAGTCGAATGCATTGGACGGAGCAAGGTGGTTGCAGGTGGTCCGCGAGAGAACCTCCATTGTGTAAGCTGCTTGGTGAGACAGTTTACCGCCCACGGTGCCTTTCTTTTCGGGTGTCCCCATATACAATTAAACATGGGCGCGCGCCCTTGACCGGGCAGGCAGCTTGCTAAGCGGACATTTGCCCCCGAATCCTTCCCACCGATCAGCCCCGTCAGCCGCCACATCCCAGAGCAAGCACGTTCAGGCCAAGCGATTCCAGGCCCTTGGGTGCACTTTTGAGGACATGTCAAGCCGTGCTCGCCCGCGGACGTGGACGTTTTAAATCTAGGCCCTCAGCCGGTACTCGGCCGCCAAAGACATTCAGCTGGAGCTGTGCTCACAGTTGCCACTGTTTCTGAGAGAAGCAAAAACGGCGACAAAATTATCAACGCTTTCAAACTCTGATGTTCCAACATGTTCCGTACTATTTTTGGTTCCCAAGCCTCATGCGATAGTTCCATGGGGCAGATGTGTGGCTTTGCTTGTGGCTGACGCCGTTGAGGGGACGAAGTACCGAGGTAGGTAGATGCCGTCCACGTAGGTCTATACCAAAGCTCCGGGTACAGGGCGAGCTGCGTACACTAGTTGCAAAATTTGCTCCTAGCTATCGGAGTTTCAAGCATTCAGATAGGCGCAAAGCAGCGCAGATGTTCCGTGGTCGTGCGCGGTCGCTCGTCCGGCCTCTCTGGGGATGGAACCGTGGCGGGGCGGGGTGGGGCCGTGGCCGGACCTCCGACAGCAACGTCGCCGGATCAGGCGGCAAGGTATAGTGCCTCCCGGCTGGCAGATCCGAAACCATCTTGTATTTCCTGTCAGCAAATGAAAATAGGATACCGCAGAAATATGTCCATTGCAAGCGTCTATGAATTGCTGAGCGGGGACCATGGTGTGTTCCCAGAAGTCATCGCGATCGATGACATGATGTAACCGTGGGGTCTGGCAAGAGTTCCACCCTGTGGAGCTGATGACCGCACCTCGTCCTCGATCACATTCGAACGGTTGAGGATGAACACGCGCCATGCAGTTACGCCTATGGCCGGCAGAGAGTTTGGCCAGACTGATAGCTTTGCCGAATGCATCTCACTGCTGGAAGGTAAATTTTCGCACGCATTGGCTCCTGTCCAGGTTTGCCATGGTATCGAGATATTGGTCTCAAACTCGGGTACGGGTGGTTCTGGACGTTGTCGCAACATTGGATATCTTCATGCACTCATGCACTCATGCGTGATATTTCCATTCAATGTATCTCTCAATTCGTACATACGCTGCATCATCGGCCCAGTCACGTCCTTCACCCGAGTCGATGGACTTGCCTCCGAGCCACATTAAATCACCGATTGGCCCGCTTTTATGACAGCAAAATGGACTTGAAGGTCCATCGCGGCAAATTGACGTAACTCATACGTTCTAAACGCTCATGGGCTATCTCGTCTGAACTTCGAAGACGTCCGAAAGAGCAGAGATGAGAGGATGAAGTCATGTTGAGGTAGTTAGGAATGAGTCGAGACCATCCAGCCAGTAGCTATAAGTAACCAAACTGTTGGCTTTCTGTCACAGCACTGGGCATCAAGGTTCTCAACACGACAATCAACTAAACCCATTCTGATACCCGAACAAACCCAAAAGCTCGTTTACACGCGACGACACACCCACAATGTCAGCCGCATCAATCCCCAAGCAGATGCGCGCCGCCGTCATCAAAGACTTCAACAAGGGCTACGAGGTAAAAGACGTCCCCGTGCCCGCCGACCTCGGCCCCAACGACGTCCTCGTCAAGATCGCCGCCGCGGGGTACTGTCACACCGACCTCCAGGTACAGGAGGGCGTCTACGCCTCCGCCGGCGCGAAGCCCGGTCTCGTCGGCTCCCACGAGCCCGTCGGCACCATCGTCAAGCTGAGCGCCGAGGCCGAGAAGAAGGGCTGGAAGGTCGGCGACCGCGTCGGCTCCATCAACACATACGGCTGCTGCGGCGCTTGCAACTCGTGCAACCACGGAAAGCAGCTGTGCGACAACTTGACCGGCATGCTTGGCCTGACTGTTGATGGCGGGTTCGCGGAGTACATGAAGGCCGATGCGCGGGTCATCTGCGAGGTCCCCAAGTCGATTCCCTGGGCCGAGGCCGCGCCGCTGTTCTGCGCCGGGGCGACTGTCTACGGCGCCCTTGCGGCCGCGGACCCGAAGCCCGGGCAGTGGCTTGCCATGATCGGCATCGGGGGACTGGGACACTTGGGAGTGCAGTACGCCAAGGCGATGGGTGCCAAGGTCATCGCCATCGACAACAGGCAGGAGGGGGTCGACTTGGCCAACTCTGCGCCCTCACACCTGAGGCCGGACAAGACGTTCGTCATCGACACGGAGGAGAAGCAGAAGAAGGTCGTGGAGGAGCTGCAGACGTCCTTCTACGAGACGAACCCTGGCGTGGACCGCGTGGTCATCAACGCCGAGGCGCGGCCGCTTGTAAAGATGGCGCAGCAATTCCTCCGCAAGGGCGGCGTGCTTGTTGATGTTGGATTGCCGGCGGACGGGCCGTTTGAAGTCGACCCGTTCGCGCTCAACTTCAAGGAGCAGACGATTCGCGGGGCGCTCATCTGCACACCCGAGAGGAGCCGCGAGATGATCGAGCTGCACGCCAAGAACGGCTGCACGACGCACATCGAGGAGACGTTCAAGGTTGAGCAGGCGAACGAGATGGCGGAGCAGTACCTTTCGAAGCAGCTGAAGGGACGCCTGTGCATGGTGTTCTGAGAGCTTTGTATGACTAGACGTATCACGACCATTTGACGAACTATTGTAACACTCAATGCACGAATTGACTTCTCTTGGTATCTCCTAGGACCCCGAAGTAAATTTATGTGAGCTGTGGCCTTCCTTTCGACACGATAATCGGCATCTATGGTTCGTTCAAAGGATCAATAGCTTGCTGGCCTCGATATCCTGACCACAACTCAATCTTTGGTTTCGGATCATGATGACTCGCGGGAGCAATGTTCTTGTAGGTTCTAACGTAAAATTTCATTAAAACGTCTATATCCATAAGAGATCGTAAAAGTCGTAAAAAGGAGACGGCCCTAAAAACCGTCCTCAAAGAACCCCGAATCTTCCCGTCTACTGGTGGTTTTATACTCAGCCTCTCCCACATCCAGCATCAGTAAACACGCAGTCCTCTCTCACTGCAGCTTCTGGATAGAGTCGGTGCAGTCCGCCATGCTCCCCTTGTTGTTACCAAACAACGCCATCTTCTCCATTCTGAAACAATTCATATCAGCATCAACAGCCACGTAGCAATGCCAAGGTTGTAAACTCACGCGTTCTGGAAGCTGCTGGCCCACTTATTCTGGTTCCCGATGAACCCCTGGAACTTCTTCCCAACGTCCGTCTGCGTCGCGAGCTTCTCGTCCGAGGGGAACACGAAGACCCCCGGCGCGGCCGTCTTCTTGGTCGCAAAGTCGTACGTCTCCTTGTAGTAGCTCACATCCCACTGGCCGGGTCTACAACGGACGATCATCATCAGCATGGAGGTTCTCATAATTCCGGGACCATATGAGGAGGCTTACGTAGAGTCTTGCGACGCGTTCTTCCTGCTCTCGTCGACAAAGTTCTGCGTAGACGTGCTGTGCGCACCAAGCAGCGCGGCCAGGTCCTCCGCCCCGTAGCCCTTGGCCTGGAACAGGCTGAACAGGTTCTGCGCCGTGTCGAAGACATCGGGCAGGCCGCCGGGCTTGGCCGAGTTCGTGGTGTCCGTGCGGCCGATGTAGGTCCTAACCTTCGGTCCGCCGGGGCACAAGAAGATCGCAGCATCTGTCATTCCTGTCAGTTTTACCTCTTCCCTGAAACATCCTCTCTCTTGAGGGGTACTCACTCCCAGCAAACACAATCACATCAGCCACTGGAACGTTGTGCTTCGCAGCAAGATCCTTGAAGACCTTGGCAACGGCCTGCAGCCCCCTGTTCTCCGCGCGGTTGAGCTCGATGTCAGGGTTGACGCCCAGCACCAGCGACCCGTCGCACCCGCCGCTGAACCCCTGGGACGTGTCCCACGACCCGCAGTCGTGGAATATCGCGCGGATCGCCGCGCGCGCGAGGTCGTTGCACTGGTTGCCGGCCATGAAGAGCGGGTTCAGGTCGGCGTTGACGCGGGACCAGACGTCGGGGCACTTGCCGCTGCCGCTGGCGCTGCTGCCGCTCTTGTCATCCCCGCCGCCGCCTTTACGGATCTCGAGGGATGAAAAGTCCTCGGCGGAAGGGAGGACCGCTGCGTTGGAGAGTGCGAAGAGGCCGGTGAGGAGGAGGCTTGCTGAACGCATTGAGAATGGGTAGGGCAGGGTATTAATGTGAAGGTGGGTTTGTTGGCGTGTCTTGGCGAGGTGTTTTGATGCCTGTGGAATGATGTCCGAGTTGAATTGCCAAGAGGATCTTTTCCGGATGCGAACTTGGGCTGTCTTTATACGCATCCCCGGAGAGAGATCACGATCAATCAGGATCTAACTTGAATACAGACTGTGGCGGCTGTGATTACAAGTCGAATCTAGACTGAGCGTTGCTATTCTCGCCGGTATCTGCTATTCCAGCGCGTGGCGAAAAGCCCTCGTTGACCATTTTCCTAGACTATCTGCCACGAAATTCTCTCTTTTTTGCATGTAAAGCAAGCATAAGATCAAGTGCGGGCGCGAGTCCATGGTACGATTCGAAAGGGCCCTCTCGTCCGAGAGCGAGGAATTATCCGATGTCTGCCCAGCACTAGCCGGTGTTTTCGAAACGAACGTGGAGGCTCTCTTTGGAATAAAGAGGGACTAGACAGCCTCTAAACCATTTAGCGCCGTTTATTTGTCCTTTTTTTGTAGCCAATCATCTGGTACAAATTTCCAAGCCATTGAGAACCGATACCACAAGGGAACAAGTCCGGGACAAAGGGCAGACAAAGATCAAGGCCTTCGACGCATACAATGAACCGCCCGTTTGCCCAAAGGGCGTGGATTATTCTTCCTGTCTGGACCGTACAAAGAAAAACAGGGCTGGTATGCGGAAGAGAAAGAGAGAAGAAAGAGCGGTTGGAAACGCTAACGTGTAGACGAGATGGGCTGAGCTTGGGAAGAGGGCGTTAAACAGCCGCAGCTAACAGTCCACAACTGCCTCCCAAACGGCAAAGCCTCAGACACCGGTTCCTGCAACGTGGAGGCTGGGGATGTCTGTGTGTTCCATCCGAACATCTGGGACGTGGGTTCGGTCTGATTGTCCCCTCATCCGATGCCTGGAACTTAGGGGCTTACGAACATCAGCTAAATTTCAGCATAATTTGTCAAGCACGGTTTTTGCGTCACCCCCTCTTCAATTCGAAAGGTATCTAATACGATACCAATTTTTACCATTCTTTTGGAAAGAGGATGAGATAACTGGCCCACGCAAAACTAGGTACGCCCCTTGGAGACATATTGACCTCCATTAATTGCGTCGCCCAAGCGCCGAAGCTAAACCCCATCCCCCTCGGCCCCCTTTCTTTAGCCCCCGAGAAAAAAAGTCTTAGCCCCCCCCCCCCCGACGCCAAACGTCAACGCCCTCAAAATGCACCAGACAATGCACACCAAAAAGGTGCCATCCGCCCGACTAGCCCACGTCTCCCCAAGTCCCCGGGACCCGATCAAAGCAAACCCAAAGTCTAGACAATCACAAAAGGGAGCGCTGTCATTGGCCAGCATCGCATCCTAGAGCCGCAACGCCCTTGTCTTCATCTACCAGCCATTTAGATAGTTATACTTAAACCATAAATGAGGCCTACTGATCTCCAGCCGTCTCCGACGCAAGCTGACTTTCGAACGACAGCTTCTGGGGTCGGGACATATGTCGGCGCCATGAACAGAAGATCGGCACGCGGGAGGCCAGAGGCGGCTTTAGGGCTGAGTGATCAAAAATAAGCTCGAAAGGAAGCTCAAGACGGGTCCTGCGGTTAGCCCAAATATCTCGGAAAAAATGAGCCTGTCACCACCAGCGCTCTCAGGCACGGGAAGAACAGATGTGAGAAACGAAGGGATTATATTGAGCCACATGCTCAAAAAACCGCACATTGGATAAAACCAGTGAAACAAGCATCTTCGGCCAAAGCCGGATGAGGGCTCAAAGGCCGTTTCCCATGTACCCCGCGACCGCAACTTTCCAAATCAGATCGATGCAAGGCTATCTAACAACAAGGTAAAGGAGCAAGAAAAAGGAGTATCTAAAGCTGCCAGCCACCGTCCTACGAGCCATGGGGTGAAGCTGGCTTATTTGTTCCAGTGAGTGCACCGGCCAGGCTAGGCCGGGGAGCGGTAAGTGTCTGCGTTGTGGTTGCCAGCCTTCTCTGGGGGAGATCTGTTTACCAGAGTAGCTGACCTGAGGAACCTGGTAAGGGACCTATACAGCCCGCAAAGGTTGTTGAACAGGCCGTGGTCGATCAGGAGGTTGCGGTAGTGTTCTCGGATCTCGTCAGCTGACCAAATACGGCTCTCAACGGGGCCTAACTGCACCACATCGCAGATGGTCTTCAGGCGATTGGCAAACCTTTCAACCGTGAAGGGTTTTATGTCGCGTAAGTATGTCAGACCCAGAGGGAGGGGGTCGTTGAGCGAGGGTTCGGTGCGCCAAAACAATATATCCTCAAGCATGGTGTCGATGTTTCCCATGCTGCTGATCGAAAGAAATGTCGACATGGCTTTCGTCATAAGTTCCTCATTGCGGGGAAGGGATGCGCACCACTCGTCCATTCCTTTACTGACGCGGTCGACTTCTTGCTTGAGCTGATTCAACGCGTGTTCAAGATTGTGCATATGTTCCGTGATGCAGAATTTTAGGTCAGGGAAGCGTTCGAGATGATCATAGAACCAATGCGGCAATGGCCCCTCGTTGTTCTTGTATGGGGAAGATGGCTCGCGAGACCTATGTGCGACGAAAGTAAGCGGGCCGCTCGCAATCAATCGCATCTCAAATGGCATTCTTACTTGCGCGTAGATATCAGACGGTGCACCTCGCAAGAATATGGAACAAGAAATCTCATAAGATTCTCCAAGGTTCTGATTCTCGTATGTTGTTCGATTCTGCTCACGCCCTCCTTCGGAAACCCGAGGACGTCAATTCCCCTGCTGATGGCTGAAACGATCTGGGTGAGCGATGCGATCCATAGAAAAAAGTCGGGGGTGATTTCGAAGTTTGCCTTGTTGACTTTTAACTTGTTTGCGCGGGATTTTGAGGCAAGAGGGGGCTTGATTTCTCGGATTTGCTTCAACAACAGGTGACAGATCATTACGATATCTGTCGCGTGTACTTGATAATACTTCTCTCCACTCGCCAACCGTCCTAGGGCTTCGACTCCATGCTCGAGCGTCTCGAGTCTGTCGCAGGCAGTCGCCGGTTCGGTTGTGGTCACTGTCAGGTCCACATGAATGTTACGTCTGAACCAGCAGGCTGTGTCCTCGGTTTGGGTCGTCAGAACCAGTCTCAAAGAGGGCTTCTCCGATTCGGGCTCTCGCATGCATACTGCATCATTCGACTTGTCGTCATGGGGTTTCTGTTCTGGAGTCGATTCGGCCGGTCCCGAGACGTCAAGTTGGTTCGTAGAAGGCAGACGCATCTCGTCAGGCGCAGGCACGTCTGTCTTTGGCGGTTCGGTCCGTGGAGAGACGTCGGGCTGATGTTTAATCGTAAACTGCGTCAGCAAACTCTGTTCTATTCTTCTGTGGCCCGCGCATACCTTTGACTTATTGTGGTTCGTTTTTGGCAATCTCTCTGCCGTGTGGCAGACCACCTGGGGCGGGGAGACATTCTTCGACGGATCACCGTGTTGCTGTTGATCACTGGGGTTGGCGCGGGTATGGTCTTTCGGGTTCAACGCTGGGACTTGAGGGGGCGACGGAAACTTCGGGGATTGCTTCTGCGGGTGTTTCGGAGCGGCATTGGAAGGCGGTTGGTCATCGGAGATGGAAGCTGTCACTGGGTTGGGAGAAGGTGCTGGCTCCAGTGACAGCATTGGCTTGGGAGAGGATACCAGCTCGCAGGAAAGTGATTCTTCGGTTGTAGATACGAGGTCGTCTTCCGCGTCTTCGTCGTCGGATGTCGGGACAGACAAGACAAAGTAGCTGTCGTCGAGCTCCTCCCAGCCTTCGTCAAGGACCGCGTCGGCAAGTCCGTCGCCGGCGGTCATGGTCGCAAAGTAGGCAAGGACGGTCAATGTCGGCTTCTTGGAAGAAGGATGGGCATTCAAGAGATGATCGTTCTAAGGATGCAAGATGATGATGGAGGTAGAGGAAACAGATGGACTCTTCTCCTTCAACCCGAGTCGAGACGGCAGGTGTTTGTCGGGTGGTGAAGGACAAGGTTGAGATCAGGGGATTCAATTTGAATCACGACGTGCTTTTGCCACATTTCGCCCAACAAATATATCAGGTACTTGGCGACTTTGATGCCCTCAATGCGTGTATAGTGACGCAGACAACAGAAGCCATCAACAGTACCTTCTTTGGGTACGAGCAAGCAGGTGGATGTAAGTACCTTGGCTAGATGCAGGGTCACCTAGACCTATCAAGATACCTCAACTCCCTCTGTGGCTGCGCTAAGAAGCATGGAACAGGCTCGCAGCCGATAGTCGGTGGGTAAGGCGACTTCCGTCTGGCAAGACTACCTACCTAGGTACCTACCGGCGAGGCAGTATTACCTCGGTAGTCCAGGCGGTACATGGAAGTAGGTAACTCAGAGCTTACCCAAGCTTTGACCAATCACAGAGCTCAAGCGAAGAAGCGAAGTCGTGATGGCAGGTGTCTTTGCCCCACCCGACCTCCGATGACAGGACCCATATTGATTCAACATGGCCCGTGCAGGCACTCGCCTAATTCACCCAGGTAGCCAGGCCTCGCCTTCCATGGAAGCAAAGGCTTCTAGAACACACTTGCCGGGCGAAGTTGACGGGAGACAAGACGGAAGGCGCAGCACCGTTGATTATTTCCATGCATTCTTGCTTGATGAGCATTCTATTCTTTCCTCCTAACAACAACAGGTATCATTTCAAAAGGGCCAGTCTATTCAACATTATGAGACCTTCTCTTGACGTCTCGGATCTTTCTCCGAGCACTGTCCCAGGGGCCTGCCTAGACAGGGATGAATCAGACCCTCGTTGCACATCAGACGGTGCTGTCCTCTAAACCCAAACAAAGGAAGTCGTCCAAAGTAGGCCCATCCGAACAACACCAAACGCCGCCTGGCATGCGGAGCTAATTGGTTCCCTCCAACGACTGTCGGTGCTGTTGAACGACCCGCCACAGCTGTCGACATGACATACCATTACCGTACCTGATTCCCGACCCTAGAACAAAAAAGCAACAACCACCGCTCTGCTTACGCGCTCATGCTACTGTTCTCGAGGTTCACCTTGCGGTAGTTCTTTCCGATCATGACCAGCTCCAGCCCGTTCTTGATGGGCGGCTCGCCGCGGAGCAGCAGGCCGATCTCGCTGGGGTGGAACCAGTTCATCCACACCATGACGAGGAACATGAGCGTCGCGTCAAAGATGAAGATGTACACCTCGGTCGTCATGAGGTGGCCCTTGTTGCCCTCGAGGTACTCGATCACGCGGAACATGCTCCGCACCCAGATGAGCACGCTGGTGACGTAGAGCGTCAGGAGGTACTTCTTCCACCGGATCTCGGGCTGGTGCGACTTGGCCGTCGGCACGAGGGCCATGCGGCGGTGGAACAGCGCCGCGGTGATGATGAAGAAGCCGAAGACGATCAGCTGAACGAAGAGGCCGACGATGATGGTCTTCTCGCCGATCTCCATGAAGTTGTTGGTCGGGCCGGCGCCGGCCATCATGCCACCACCACCCGACTGGAGCAACAGGGAGATGACGTCGCCAGTAACGAAGATCTTGGTCAACCACTTGCGCCTGATCAAAGCGTGGGACTCTCCGTCGGTCAAGAGAATGATGCGGCCGAGAATCATGTAGATGGAGGCCGCCATCAGGGCCGGGGCGATCAGGAGCAGCACATTCTGAATGATGTACGGCATCAGAGTCCAGCAGCCGGGCTCTTCAAGGGTGTTCTTCGCTCTCGTGGCGTATCCGATAAACTCGCCTGCCGACCGCCATGTTTAGTCTTGGGGTCTGGTGCGGAAGGGATCTCGACTTGTCACTTACAGAAGCCAGCAACTATAAACGCTGTCAGGTACCACGTCTTCGTCCGGATCATCTGGAACAGGTGCAATGCGGTTGTCAGGATGAAGATGATGCAGAAGAAGATGGCCGCGGACGTCGACGGCTCGAATCGGTAGAAGGACCAGTTGGCGTTGACATAGTCGGGGTTGCAAGCTCGCGCCATGGTGGGCGAGATCGGAAGGGAGGCTGCGGGGAGAAGGGAGCGATCGAGTCGAGCTTTCGGCGAGACGAGAAGCGGTCCTTCGACAAAAGGCTGGGAATCTGGGGACGATAAAGAGCGAGGTCGACTGTTGCTGCTGCTGGAGCTGATGTCGGGATACGGGCGTCTGTCTGGATGCTGATGAAAGACGGACTCTGAGGTGTTTGCCCTCCCCAACATCAGCGGGAGGTGGTTATGCTTATGTCTTCGCAGGAGCCGCGTTTGCGGGCGGTCCTTTCAAAGCGGCACCGTGTTGGACCCCTACCGCCAGCGCCCATAAACTGCAATTTGGCCAAATTCAGCATTTTGCGTGCTTCACCGGCCGGTTTCCGGGGATTCTTACTGGCTGGACCGATAACCCGAGAATCGCTGCGCCACGGAGGGCCCGCGAACCCGAGTATTGTCACGATAAAAGACTGGGGCCAAGCGGGAGCCCCCAGCCGTAAACCGTCTTGCGGATACGGGGCCAATCACGGAGGCCGGAGTACGGGCTTAGCGGGCACCCAGGGCACAGGAGGTGACGAATCACGTCGGGGGTTCCGATCGTTTGGGCCAGGCATGGCACGTGCGTGGGCCACTTAAGGGGGGAGGGCCCCGCTATTGCGAGTATTCGCTTAAGGCGACTGTAAGCTTCCTACCGGATCCACCTTGGCGCTCAACACGCGCTCCGACTGGCTTGGCGGCATCAGAGCAGCTCTGACTGGACGCCATGCGAGATGCCTCATATTGAAAGCGAATCCGCGGGTTCGCAATCAACAACACTTGTCCTCTGTCTTGCATCTACAACCAGCCTTGCTATTATTGGATGAGAGTCTGTGTTCATCAAGATCCGATCTGACGTTGCGCGCGGGAAAACCATCCGAAACATCAGACAATCTCCGCCAGAACCATCCATCCACTTCATCCCGACTCCATGGCAACCCGCCGGTCCCATACCAAGTCCCGCAACGGGTGCCGGGACTGCAAACGGAGAAAGGTCAAGGTACGTGAGATACCTTATCCGTTTCCAACAACCAATAGCCGCCGCCGATAAGCGCGGGATATCTACCCGCGTACCATGCATCTCCCCGGACGCTTCCCCCTTGTGTCGCCGCCACGCCCGGACATCGGAGTACTAGGACCGCCCAACGGAGCCAACAAAGTCAATAGACCTCACACGCTGATTGTATGGGTCCACGCAGTGCGATGAAGCATACCCGTCATGCTTCAACTGCACGAGGCACGGAATCACGTGCAGCATTTCCACCACGAGGGCCTCCCCCGGCGATATCAGGCCTCTGCGGCCGTGCCAAGCCGACACCCAGAGGCCTGCCTCGGGCCTCGACTTCCTAGATGTTGCTGCCGGCCACAAGCAGACGATCGTGGCCGCGCCCAGCATAGAGGTCTGGGGACGCGGTCTGGAGCTGATGCACCACTACACCTTGTACACGGCCGACTCCCTCGCCGAGCGCCTCGACATAAAGCACGTCTGGCGCGTCACTTTTGTCGAAATCGGCTATGGATGCAATTTCGTGATGCACGGCATCCTTGCCATGGCCGCGCTACACAAGGCCTACCTGTTGCCCTCCGAGCGGGACGCGTACCTCGACCTCGCGGCGTCTCATCAGAACGCGGGCCTCGAGGGCTACAGGGCCGCCTTGCCCGACATGAACGATAAGAACTGGGAGAACTTTTTCGCCTTCTCCTCCGTAGTCGTTCTCTACGTCGCTTCGTTGCCCACTCGTTTGGGCAGAGGTGCGGTGCCCAATATTCTCGAGCTTTTCACGTTCGTGCGCGGGGTGCGTATCGTCCTAGACCCATACCAGGGGCGGTTGCACAAGACCAAGTTTAGGTCGATTCTTCACGGTACCTGGGTCATCGACCCGGATGATGTCGACTACAGGAACCCCCAGATGCAGTACTCCCCGCTGCCCAACGACGTCTTCAAAGCACTAGGCGACCTCGCGACCTTTTTCAACGACACCCTCCGCGGCGACGCGCGCGACGAGTACGCAACGGCCGTCGCCGAGCTGGAAAAGGCGGTTTATCTGATGGCGCACTCGGGAGCCAGCATCGAGGCGGGCACCCTGCTCGTCTGGCCGTACGTCGTGTCGGAGAACATCATGGCCGACATTCAGGCGCAGAGTCCGTATGCCATGGTGCTTTTGGCGTATTTTGCCGTGCCGCTTTGTGTGTTGGAGAAGAGGTACTGGTTCGTGGAGGGATGGGCGCGGAGGTTGCTTGGTCTTGTGGATGAGTGTCTCGGGGAGGGGGGCGTGCTTGGTGAGGTTGTTGGGTGGCCTCGACGGAAGGCTTCTGAGCTTTATGGGTTGATATGAGTGAGGAGAGGGGATGAGAATGATGAGGGTGATGATGTATGAGGTTCATGATGGATGAAGGATGAAAATGGCTTGATGTTGAAATTAGAATCGAGGTATGTACCAGTAGCTAGAAGTGAGGTTTTGCTAGAAAACCACAGTTCTATGTAGATTAGGGAGAAGCATACCGGCGTAACTACATAAGATGAGAGTTGATTGGGAACGAAGGAATCTATTATATCACGCATAACCCATCGACAAACACACCAACAGACCTTGCACCGAGACGCATTCTGGGTGAAGTAGAGCAGAGCACTCGGCTAATTAGAGCTATTAGAGGGTCTCCTAGCGAATAATGGTTAGTTTAACCCAGGTTTTCAGATTACTTCAGTATGACTGATTAAATTACTGGAATTAGTTTGATATTCAGAGCGTTCTTGTTCAAACCCGTTTTATGTCTGAGGTTATTGGTACTTCTTCTGCATGGCGCTCCGTTTAACCACGCAACGTGGGAACGTACTGTCGTGGTTTCTTTAGGAACATTCTCCCGTGCCTACCCCGACGAGAACCCCATTCCTAGACACATGCCAGGAGCCTTCTCGGAGGGAACTTGGATCAGTTTCGTCCCAGGCAACGGGCGGGGGACAAAATAACATATAAAAACCTGAAATACTAGCAGTAATACCATCCCTCTTGATGTATATATCGGCCAGGATACGTGGGATTACTTGACACGCTCAACGAGCGCAGCCAGAACGCAGACCAAAAACGAATACCCTTTCTCACTGCGAGAACTTGACTTGAAACAACATCAGTATTGTGACGCTGCAAAAGTGGAACCACGACTACAGCGCTGGTAATCGCGTATAAGTACGGTGCGCTACGTGTCACGACAAGTATTGGGAGCTGAAATCAAGCTACAGGTATGTGTGTGTGTGTCTGTGTGTAGGTGTGACTGTGATAATGCCCATGCCATGGATGATCTGTTCGTGTTCACATGCCCCGAGGGTGCTCAGACATCTGACGGGGGATCGGCATCGCGAGACCCGTGATACTTGACGTTCATAGGTTGCCGCGGCTCCCTTTGGTGCGGGGTTGGGACGAGGGGTAGTAGTGTGAGCGCTTTTCTCTTTCCGCGTGGGTGGTCCTTAGGTTCGTGTATGTATGAAGAAGACAAGATAGAAATGATATGAGGATTAAAGCTACCGTTAAGTCGATTTTTTTTGAATGTTATCCTTCTATCTCGCTTCCTTCGCTATGATTCTAGCTTTCTGGCAAAGCCAGTTACGTAGAAATAAGCATTGGCTGGGTGTTCGCAAGCAAGCTGTAAATAAGCATAAACCGGGTGGCTGAAAAGTACACCCCTCGAGATACAACTCGTGCCCGAATCGGACCGAGCCTCATGGGTGCCTAAAGGTTGATCTCGTGGGGGATCATTGACTGTTTGGGGGCGAAGGGGGCGGAAATCGTCTACCTGGTCGCTTGGACTCCGGCACCTGTGAAGACCAACCAACCAGCTGCTCCGGTACCTGTACATTTCTACGCAAGTTCGCGACCCTAGAAAGAGAAGGCTGACATGCATGGCGGGCAGTAAGACGCCAAGAGGCTCAAGTGCCGCCAGGCAGCCGACTTCGCTGAGCGATCTTCTCTTCTGGCACCGTTTCTGGCGCCCGTGTCATGCAAGCGATGATTAGCTCTTATGAGCCGAGACAATACTATGCACCTAGATACTCAGCCCGGAGTGGATGTTTGCTATCGACCCAATCGCCGTGCTGCTTGTAATTGTACGAGAGTCTTGGCAACGAGGAACAAGCTTATCCCTAGGTACTTGCAGTTCCAACTTGGGCATTGATGGTCTTCTGTTGCGCTCCGCGTCGTTGGTCCGCATACGAGCTACCAGGCAGGGGAAGCTGAGCCGGCGAACGTAAAGCTGAGGAGTTATTAACGCGATATGACTCGCAAAACCTTTGCACTTTCAATGTGTCCCAACGTCCAACCGATGGTACACACTTCGGAAAGAAAATGCATTCAACTGCCAGCCCAGACCAGCTATCTCGTGCGCCAACTCCATCCAGTGGCCCATTCTCGTCATCTTTCATCGAAGCCATTGATGAGCGGGATCAAACGAATGAGGCCCGTCGAGACGGATCTCATGTTCCCGAGCATGAGAGGCAGGCTTTCCTTCCGGCGTAGCATTGGGAGCACTCCCGTGGCTCGTCCCGAGATGGACGGACCGAGCACATTCCCATTGTCCGCAACCCCGTCGCGGCTCCTGCGAGACCCCAGGAGTATAGTCCAGACACAGACAAAGGTCGGAGTCTGAAACCGTACTTTTCCACTGCCGAGACTTTCTCTACTGAGGCTTCGCCCGTTCAGGAGTCGAGCCAAAACAAGGGTATGTACGTTTTCACACCGCACGAGATATGTTCACTGGCACTAATAGCATTTTTTCTTCAGGCCCCGTCAAATCGATCTGGAGCATATGGGCTCTGGAGCTTGCTAGCCTGGTCCTGAGTCTCGTCTTCTTCGCCAGTGAGTGATACGCGGCCCTGGGCTTCGAACGTTTGGTATGCTCATCCGCCTGCCTCTCTAGTCATCGTGGTCGTTCTGGATAGGTTCAATGGCCGGGACCTCCCGACTTGGCCGCTCAAAATCACCCTCAACTCCTTCCTGTCACTATTCACGACCCTCACGAAGGCTGCGATGCTAGTGCCCGTCTGCGCCGCGATCAGCCACCTCCAATGGGTTTGGTTTAGGGGCAGGGGCAAGTCTCTCTACGACTTTTACCTCATAGACCAGGCGAGCAGAGGAGCTTGGGGCTCTGTCGTCCTGCTGTGGCGATTCCGACTTCAGCACCTAGTCGCTTGCGGCGCGTTTCTGGTCGCCATCAGCGCCCTCACGTCGCCCATGACGCAGCTGGCTATCGACTACGCTGTTCGGAACGACTAGACAGCTACGGCGGTCACGCAAATTGCCTGGGGCATCCAGTATCCGAGGAACAAACTCGAGACACACACCAACAACGCTATATACACTGCTACCTATTTGGACAACACAGGGTTCAGATTACCCCTTCCCTACGAAAAGTTCACCGCGAGAGACGCCATCGACTGCCCGACCGCAAACTGCACTTTCAGTCGGTATCAGTCTCTCGACGTCTGCATGAAGATGGCGGACATCACATCCCATCTCCAGGTTGAAGAGATCGAGCTCCCGGAAGGGGTAGAAAGGCTGCCTGCATTGGAAACACCAGTCCCAGACTATCCGGTGTACAACGTATCTCTCCCGGGCGGCTACGAGTTCACCCACCAGAGCTACATGACGCTCTTCACCGACGCACTGATGGGCAACGACACTTTCGCGTTCCGGGACGACCCGATGCAGGACGCGCGGATCGTCTCTGTAGTTGTCATCAACGCTGTACCCCTCATCAGGAACGAAACCAGGTCTAGGATCAGCCCAGAGATGGAATTGGGAGATATAATCGACGACACTGAGGGCCTGGAACACCAGGCCACCGAAATTCTCTTCCACCTTTGTGTTCAATCCCTGCAGACGGAAATCGTCAATGGCATCGAGACCACCAAGGTGGTCGAGTCCTCGTCCAGCCCGGCTGGGCGCCCATTTATCCAGCTAGACTGCGGAGACATAGTCTACAACGGTTCCTACACCTGCACCGACCAGCCTGACGACTGGAACAAAACAGTCGCGCTCAAAGGGCATGGCACGGCCTCGTCTGACCCAGCCCGGGATGGCGAGCCGCACGTCTTCATCGCCGATCACCGAGCCATCGAAAGGCTGGCGGACCGGGTCAGAACCGAGCTAGCAGGACTGGGGACGGTCCAGATCCTTCCGAACTATCCCAACGACAAGTCGTTGAACGTGAACGCGGCCAGCCCCAACTTCGTCAACGCACTCTTCCGACACGTTCTGTACAGCTACCGGAGCCTGAAGACGCCAGAAGCGCGGACAAATCAGCTCCAGAATATCTATCAGAATGTTGCTACCAGCGTCTCTGTTCTGTCAGTATGAGCTCACCTGCGGGCGGATAACCCGCACTTTCGAACCCCCGTCTTTTTTTGCTGACAAAAGTTGCGACGAACTAGATTTCGCTCAAAAAATTTCATGCTCCGAGCCTCCCCGGAGGGCATGTTCAACGTCACCGGAGAAGCCCTCAGAGAGGTCGTGTACGTCCGGATCACGTGGCCCTGGATACTGTTCCTCGCCGTGGAAATCGTGATTGCGGTGGTCTTCTTCCTGCTTGCGGTCTTGCGCGGCAGCAGCGCGAGGGACGAAACGCAACGAGACGCCGCATCTATGTTCCGGGATGCCAAGAGCTCGGCTTTGGCGACTCTCGTCGCCTTGAGCGAGGATAGCCGCGCCGCGGTCGGGAACGGGTTGGTGCCCGTGGACAGGCTTGAGAATAGGGCGAGGGAAGTCAGGGTTCGGCTTGATGGTGGACAGCTTGTGCCTGTCGGCGAGGACACCAAAGATGAGAGAAGCGACAGGAGCAGTGTGTAGGGAAGTAAGCGATGGGAAGCGGGAGTGGTGGACTTCAAGAAGCAGGGCTTTCAATTTGTCTGTTCATGGCGCGCAATCCGAGGATCAAGTCAAGGGCATGGTAGTTATACCGAAAGATCCGCGAAGGAATTCTTTTGATGGCCCTCGTCGCCCAAACAGCTCAGAGAAAGAAGTCGTCGGTATGCCTCACGGAGCTGTAGTCCACTTCGATGTTTCGTTCCGCCCCGGCTCCACGGCCAACGGCGACCCCTATCGAGCACATGCACATGTACAAGACATACATCTTTCGCCCACTACTGCGCCTCGGAGTTGTCAGCTGCGCCTGAACACCCCCTGTAGCGAACGAAAGAAGGACGAATTACAAGCCTAGGAGCATCATCCCCTTGTAGGCTGACCAAGAAGAGATATATGCGAGTGGCGCAGTTGGATGCCCGTAACTCTGATCTCTTCTTTCTTCCTGCTCCTTTTTGATCACAGCCTGATCTCTTCCAACCGCCTTTTCCGCCGCCGTACAACAGAATAGAAGCGCAATCGAAGGGATACACGCTATGGATCCGCTGTAAGTTTGCCGAGTAAGCTTCTGAGTTGTATCTGGAAGAGTATGTGACTCGCCGGGGAGCGACGATAAGCTGACCTGAGCTGAAGCTCGATCACGACGGCGTGCGTCGGCCTAGCAGGCACGATCACGACGGTCTCTCTATCCATGACTACGTTCATCCGGGATGTTAGAGACGCAAGGAGCGACATCGAGGACATTAGTCGCGAACTCCTATCTCTCAAAACCGTACTAGAGCTGATCGCCGACGATGTTGAGAACTCTTCGTCACCATTGCCAAAGAACCTCGAGATACTACCCGGAGTCGTATCCAATTGCAGTCGAGTTGTCGACGATATCAATAGCTGCATCAAGGCTCATGACGAAACGCGGATACAGAAAAGGGCTCGATGGGTTACCATAGGGAAAGGCGACATGACAAAGCTTAAGTCAAACCTGGAGTCCTACAAGGCCACGCTTGGGTTGGCATTGGATCTGCTCTCGATGTAGGTCCGCATCCTCGGAGTGACCCTCTCAAGCCCCAAAGGCTGTCACAATACTGACTAACTGTCCAGCACAACTCTGCGCGACGTCCAACAAGAGGCTGTTGTGGCTAAGCAGAACACCGAAATGCTCATCAAGGATTCAAGAGAGATTGCAGACGGCACCACAAAGATTCTCGAGGCCATTGCGGCACTGCAGGCAAGGCTCCTGGAGAGTTTGAGGGAGAACCCAAGCTCCTTTCTGCTCTGGCGCTACGTCGATGAGCTTACCTCAGATGATGCAACCGTACACGACAACGCTGAAACTCGCTGGGAAGAGCTCAGCAATTTCAGCCCTGAGGAGGGCCGAAGGAGCCTGACGGCATCCCCAATTGTCGGATTGAGTGTGGATCACACAACGACAGCGTGGTACCCATATCGCTACAGCGACCTGCATCAAGTCCGGGGCTCTGTGCCTTCGACCAGGTCCACGGTCCTCGAGACTTGGGAACGGCCATCTTCATCTCGATCAAGAACTACCGTAACAAAGTGGAACCCGTATGGCAACGGTAGTTCGAATCAGCTCTGGGAACCTGACGATATTCAACTGTCCTCGGACACGTTCGAGATCCTCGGGCCAACTGGACGACAGTCTTTATCTCTGCCAAGAAGGAGTCCGTTAAAACCCATCCCACTCAATCTGCTCAGTCACAGAGAGAGCCACGAAGTGTGTCAAGCCCGGAGACGTTGTTATCTCTGCGCACCCCTCAGCCCACTACAGCAGGACTGCAACCGTTTGGGTCCGAGTCTGTCACACATGATGTTGAACCTCAGAGAGAGATTCCTGGCCATCATATGGTTTGGGATTCTTTGAGAGATCCTGGCAATCACCGCGTTCGGTCATTCGGGAGCTTTGGTGGCTTCACGAAAATGCCTGAAGTTAGCAGCGCTCCCCACGACGTCCCCGCGCCGCCTGCAACGCCGGGAACCAGGGTTTTCTGGGTCACCCCGGAGGAAAGTATGCGCCACGCCAGCGTGGAAGTCGTCGTGCTTGACAGTTGGCTAGTGTCGCGCGAGTCAAGAACGGTTCAAGGTCAAGTCCCCATCGTTGTCGCCCAATGCCTCAAGTTTCTCCGAGCTAAAGGTGCGTTGGTCGTCATGTATACAGAATATATCGGGCATGGCTTGCTAATATTGAATTGCGAAAGAGATCAAAGTGCTATCGGGACAGTCTTTGCTTCTACACAGACGAGAAGCTGAGAAGCAATTGGGCAAACTGCGCCTTGCATTTGTAGTCGCGGCGAAAGATGGCACAGAATTGAGCCCGGGGCTACTTCGACGTGAAGGCTTTAGCAGCCTAGATGTGATCAACACACTGGTGTCATACCTTTCATCACTCACAGACAGTCTGGTTCACTGGGAGGTTGACTCGGAGCAGTTCAGCTTCTACCTCCGACAGCTCACAAGGTTTCGACCAGGCAGGATGGACTTTTTGGAATGTAAGGAGATCCTGAGCTTCCTGGGCAGGAAGACGTGCTCGCTCCCGGAGACCAGACGCTTTGTCTTCCTGTACCTCCTACACGAGCTCCAGGTCTGTCATTCGGGCAGCCAGGTGTCACGGAGCAGTGTCCGAGACATTGGTCAGGCCGTCTTTTCCATCACTCAGGAATCTTCGAGTCTTGGCAATGATGTGGGGGCTCAACTGATGCTCATGTTGGTAACCAACTTCACCACGTTTCAGCAGTATTTGCGAGTAATACACGAAGGGCAAGTGCAATTTCTTACACCCTTTCTGTGGCAAAAGCATGCAGCCGCTCTGGAAAAGAAGAAGATTCGCTGAAGAGGCAAGGCTGAACGAGCCCATGTGTCGTCGGAGGGCGGAGTTGAGAGGTCAGAGGCGTCGTCACGAGCAAGAGCAGAAGTTCTGGGCATCGATTTCTGGAGCTGGAAACATGGATCGTCAAGCTTAACTTTTGAGCGTCAAACCATTTTGATTTTATAGTTTCTCTCCGACAGCATCTCTTAAGATGTCACTTATAACACCTGAGGAGGATAATGTTATTAAGTTCTCAAGAAGGACCCTAACCACATGCCTCAGTCCTGTGTTACATTCATGTCCTGGAGAAGTTCTCTTACTTGGTCTACAATCGATCCAGTGCTTTTCAAAGAAAGCTTCTCCAGCCCGTCCCTCACCTTCTGGAGCTCTTGAACCCTCGGAGACGCCCCAGCTTTCTGAAGGATCTTTATAGCCGTGAGTACTGCGGAAATCCCACTAGCAGACTCAAGGTTCTTAGAATCGGCTGGAATAAAACCCATAGATACAGACCCCTTGCGCTCGACTAGATCGAACCAAATAGATCGAAGATCTTGGCGTTAGCCTGGAAAAAATTGAATGGGTGAACGCCCTCTGCGATAGAACGAATGAAGGTCATGGGATCTTAGATCCGATTCAACGGATCGAACCTGCTTGGGCTCGGCTGTAGCAAAATTAATGGAAGTTGCCCATGATTCCCACATAGACGATGGCAGATCCCCGAATTCGTCGCTGTGTTCTCCCGCAAGATCCAGAGCGCGCATGGGAGCATTGGGATCACATCCCAGAGAAACCAATAACCTGACCATATCTACCGATGGTACCGCTGATGCATTCGTCCTGCTGCCCACGCCGAGCTGTATGAGACCCGAGTAGCCTAGAATGGGGGCACAGCCGCACTTCGGAGAGCGTTCCTTCGCCAAGGATTCGACACCAGGCTACGTCTTGACGTAATTCACTGCTCCTCCCTGGATTGCAAGCCGCAGTGCTTTGTGCGAGGCACAGCAGGGGAACTTGAATGGCGTAGTGCTTGACGCCCAGCGCTGAGTTTGGTCGAGAGTTCCCTGCCAGCCGATGGCGTCAAACCATGTCAAGAAGTGGCTGCGTGTGCCAAAGGATGTTGTCTGTCAAGCCCGGGACCTCCTCATCGGCTTTCTGTCCCCATAACACACCCTCGGGAAGGTAGCTGGATGTTCGAGATATCGAAGACGTCTCTGGGATTGCACACTGGATCGACAAGTGCAGTCCGGCGAGAGAAAGCGCCGTGGCAGTGTTGAACTGCTTGTGTGAAACTGTGAAGGAGTTCAATTGCCAAATGTAGTCTTGACAGAGGAATTCGCAGACCGTGCGATAGAGGAAATCAATCTTGCCGTCGATGGACGGATCGTGGCTCACGGCGCCGTCGCAAAAGCAGTTCCCAGTCGTCAGGTCGTCCTTCCAATTCCTTCTAATAGTCTCTAAGAGGCCTGCCGTACGGCTTCGCAGACGCCGTTCCATGTCTTGTCAGAGTTCACGCCCCTGCTCCATGCTCAGCGGAACGACATTGACTGGCTCCGAGTCATAGTCGCAACCGAGAGCAAGACTAAGAGTGCTTTTTTCCCGGCTCTCAGGTCATTTTTCTCTCGGGCGTGCCGTGTTCTAACGAAACATATCCTGAGCGAGCGAGCGCCTTGCTCACGATGTCTCGGTTCAATTCTCTTTACCATGTGCTGGAACATGTCGTCCAGTTCGGGTGGCAGCTCGTCAACTCTTCTTTGCAGCTCCGATAACCGGTCGAAATCCGAGAACCCGGATAGTAGCGGGCGGCAGGCCAATACCACCCAAAGAAAGACGCCGGATGATTTCTTGACAATGTCTCAAGTAGAGCTTCGGCCTCTCTGGGTGAACGCCGTAGAAGCTTTTCCATGTACGGATGGGCGCTTATTTGGCTGTGGACGTAATTGCTTATATTTCCCCTATTAAGATCTAACCTTGTCATGAACCGCCCACTGAACTCGCTTTGGGAACCCGATCTTGTTGGTGTCCCACCACGCCGATGGCGAGTCCTGCGACCTCCATGCCGCACTTATCTTGGTTGAGTGTAGGAGACGTATAGAAGGTGAGGAGCGACAATACTTTCGCGAGGCCTTCGTGGTGCCTTTCTTTGTCTTTCCTAGCCGTTTTGTTTCTGACGATGCCTGACGCGGGGTTGACCGTAGTCAGGTTCTGTGCCACGTTAGCACAGCCAATGTCGTGGGCCAATAAGAAGCCAATCATAGCCAAGAAGCAAATCGACTGTCAGACTTTGATTAGGCATGCAAATACACAAAGAAGCACTCAACCCGTACTCGGGCTGTAGCGAATCAGTCGGGGGCATTTATTGTATGCCTACCAAGCTGACGGCAGCTGTCTCAGGAGAGAAGACTGTGGATTCCAATTTCTACACGGAATCTTTCCCGCTCGTTCAGCTCAAGATATGACATCAGGTTTGCAGTCTAAGTCGGGACATTTACCCGTTGAAATCTACCAACCATCGTTCTCACTTGAGTGTTAATCACATCTCGCTTCCCTTTGCAAGCTCAATCTTTCAGACAATGAGGTACTTGATCAAGCATACCACTCTGAGACAGCATTTTTTGGTCAGCAACATGGTCATGAGTGTGGCTGCATTGTCTTGTGCGAAACCGGTGAGACACCTGCTCTGTCGTATCTCTGCCTAGAAATACTATGTTAAGTAGAGTTGAAGCACCTTCCTCGGAGCTTCATTACCGTTCCGCTGTTAGGATTGTAATGGTTATCTTGACCTTTTCACAACTTGTCAACCTGCCCCAAGTGAAGCCATTGTTCTTATCGCTGCCTTCGAGTCCAGTCTTCATTATACCATCGTCTTAAGTTTGACAATAGACCCATCGTTAACCGCGATCTTTCAAAGCGCACGATATTCGACAAAACTGTCTGCCAGGGGTGGCCAGCGCTCTTGATTTACGCGACCTCCGCGGCCGGCCGAACTCCGAATTGGCTTCGCCATCCCGGCGAGCGTTATTTAGGAAGCTATCCGCGGTGACCTTGTACGACTACCCGGGCAGTCTGTGTTATGTATATATGTGTAGTTGAACGTTGTTGCTTCTCTATTAGGAGCTGTTAGAGCTTCAATGTCTTTAGAGGATACCTACACTGGTGCATCCTAGTTATCAGGAATACCACAGCCAGATGGATATAGAGATTCAAGCCGTTTCGGACGGAATAATGAAAATACCAGGTCGAGGGAGCTTGTCATCACAAGGTTTTACAAAGTAGCAGAGTTTTCCTTGGGGTTTTAAAAGCAAACGAGGGAGCTTGCCAATGCGGACCGCAACAGGATAAGGCCAATGAGAATCGTGAAGGGCAACATCGCTGCTCCAGAGTCGTCATCGTGTGGACATTCCGAGAACCCTGTGCAGTTCGAGTTTCTTCCAGGTGAGCTACAGTACGTTCTCCAGGCAAGCACAACACCCTCCCGCCTTGACTCGAAATCCAACACCCGTCAGCAACCCATCCACCCATTCTCATCAACCCGCATGCCCAGCACCAATCACAACAACCTGCATAAGCAAGCTTGCGTGTCCGTACCCGACTTGGTCCCTTGATTTTAGCCAACTGCCATATGTCCGTCTGGCATGCGCCCGCACACACAATACAACACACACCCTCCGTCCCGTCCCGCCCATCCATTTGCAGTATCACCCATCCCAACTCCCACCCAGCCTGGCAGCCAGAGTGGCACCTAGCCGGCAGCTCGAAGCGTCGCCCAAGCAAAACCGTTGGCCGGACCATCCGACGCCCTTTGAGGGCGTACAAGCGGGGCAGGTGGGACAATTGCCTCTACAACCCGTAGCCCGCTGGTCCGTGGGGCGGTTCGGTTCGGAACATCTCACATGTTCCGAGGACCGAGACCGATTGCGAGAGAGGAGTCTTGGATAAAATACCGGCAGCCCGGAGGGATAATGCAAGACATGGGGAAAGGCAGGGGGGTGCACAAGTGCCGGATCTCTGCGGCTGGCTTGTAGTTCTTCAGATATTCTTGCCTCGCGGACGAGGAAAGAGTGATGGCCCTCTTCTTCGGAAGAGGTGACTCCATGAGTAGGTAGATATACCCAAGATAGCCATGCCAGCTCGGCTTTGGTTACTGATCTCTCCCGGGCAAATTACTCACCCCTCCCGAGCAAAACTCATTTCCATGTTCCGGAATGGGGCCATATCTCTCTCTTGACAAGTGGAGTTGTTCATCTTCATCCCCCTTGCCAAGATTCACGAGACTCGCTATCTCTGTGTTGATGGATAAAGTTACCGACGGGATTAGCCCACGCCCACCCGCATCTACATCCCTCTCCCGTATTCATACTGACCGGCAGTGTTCAAGCCCCTATGCAGCAGCAGTATGCTTAATTCAACCACCGTAACGAACCGAGCGCCAAGGGTCTTTACGAATACCCATACAACGAACGAGTCAGTCCGGATACACCGGACAATACCAAGATGTGGGATGCAATTTAACTCCTTCTAGAAGGGCGGAGCAACGATCGTGTTAACACGAGACCCGTTGAGTGGGAGCTGTACAAATCCTTCCAGAATCGCTCTAGACCGTGGCGGGCTTTACGGAGTCCTCCGATGTTCGTCGGATGTGCATATAAACTCTCAACTGTAGACAACTCCCGTTCATCCAATCCATCTCAAACTCCAAACAAGTCTCATATCCTACCTTGAATCTCCCTCAACGCCAAGATGCAGTTCAACGCCCTGGCCCTCCTCACCCTCGCCACGACGGCGCTGGCCATGCCCGCCGCCGACGCCCTCGGTACCCTCCCTTTCTTCTCCCCAAGCCCATCTCTCCACCGGCTAACACCTCCCAGAATCCCGCCAAGCCACCTGCCGCGTCTTCTCCCTCTGGCAGAACCCCCTCACAACAGGCCCTCTCCCCAAGTTCGTCGGCGAGCAGTGCTGCTGCCGCAACGCGGGCTGCGAGCTCCGCGTCGGCGAGGCTGGCGTTCTCGCGAGGTGCGACTCGCTCAGCGGCAGCTTCACCTGCAACTGGTTCATGAACGCCGGCGCGGGCAGCGTCACGGGCACGAACAAGATCGATTACAACGGGTTCGAGTACACCGTCGCTGCTCGGGGCGGGTGCTAGACGAGGAACTTTGGGGTCTATTAGCTGTGTAGGGTGTTAGCATAGACTTTCGGTGGGGGGTAGCGGAGATGGGATAGAGACAAATTAGAGGCTTGAATTAGAATGCGGCGTGCTCGAGTAGATCTTGTCCTTGGGATGAAATAGAGTTTTGACGTTCTTACTTGGCATGGTCAGGGGTCTTGCGGTGGTTGTCGGTGGTTGTCATTAGGCCCGCTCGTGAGCGTAATTTCATGTTGTCTTATTCCGGTGAGCGTATCTGTTTGATCTTCAAGCGGGGTCCTTAGCCGAGTCTTTATGACCTGGTATCGCACGAGTATAACTTTGTTCTGTGCTCATCTCGTCCTGCCAAATGCCTTTCCTGTCGAGTTAACTGGACCGTCGTGACACTGCAAAAGTGGAATACCACGACTAGACGCGCCGGCGATCGCATTGACGTGTGTTGTCCGTATCACGATGAGTGTAAAGCCAGCCTCAACCTTTTAACCTAGCCAGTTGTCGTTGATCTCGCAGGGAAGTTGCCGATCGAGCCCACGGCGACAACTCACCACCAAGTACAGCCCCGCCGCCGGTGCACGTAATCCACGTCCGCGGCGGCTGCGGCTGGCGCGGGATTCCATAAGTGGGGAAGTAGAAGCCCGTAACGGACCGGGAGGGACGCTGGCGACGGGCCCGTCCATGCTGAGGGGCACGCATTTCGGAGGCGGTGATTCTCCGGGAACACGAGTCGGGCTCTCCATGTTCCCTTACTTAAGTACCTAGTATCTATACTAATGGAATAAAGCTATCTCGCCGCGAGAGACGACTATCTAAAAAAGATGAGAAGGCAGGTGGCAAGAGCCGGCTGGCTCGAATGACTTTTTTTTTTTTTTTTTTTTGCCCTCTTGGGAAGAGAGAGGAAGCTCGACATACTAACCGCGATACATCGAGTTTTAATAAATCGCAGGCCGGGCTGGATAATAGGTAGTCGGGCATAGTAGATCAACCGCAAAGCACCAAAAAGATCTCCATCTTCGCTCATCAGACAACGCCGCGGCACCCCCAAAGCTCTCTTCCGCAGACCAAGCAACCTCCCACTCTCCAGATCCTCTTGCCAGAATCCAGCGTAGCGTCGTCCCCCCCCCCCCCCCTCTCCCCCCTCCCACAAAATGCAAATCAGCTGACCACCCTACAACCCCCGCGCCGCAGCCAGGCATCTCCACCAAACCACAGAAAACGACAAACGCCGAAGGACCAACCACATTCAGGTGTGGGGGACAATGGCGTGGGGGAAGGGGGGCAATAGGACAAGAGACCGGAGGGATCAGGGTAAGCTGCACCTCATAGACGAAGCACCCCACCCCGAGCTTGGACAGCTTTGGCAGCTCTCAGGTCTAGGGTACCCCCGAGCTCCCAATACCGTAACTTGGCTCATCTGAGCAAAGTCTATACGCACAATCACAAGTCACAATGCTGCAGACAGCTCAAGTCCCGGGAATCAATAATATTCTTAGTCCAATATCAGAGCAAAATTATCATGCCACGAGAAAGGGCAAATCAACGTATTCAATGTGGTCCCCATCATGCCCGGGCCGAAAACCATGCCTCCTTGTCAAGCTGCCGGTCCCCGATGCGCGCCGTTTCTCCACACATCGGATGCCTGTTTCGGCAGGTGTCGATCGGTCGTTCAAGCAACGAGTCTCCGCTTTCCGTGGTCCTTCAATCCATTCCCGTATGTCGCGATTTCGTTCCGCGGATCTTGAGGGGGGCACACAGCTCGGTGGGTTGATAGATGTTGGCGAGCGAGCCTCTTCCGGTGGACTAGAGGATAACATCGAGCGGGAGCGTCATGCTGAATTTAGTGCTGCAAAGCGGTTAGATCATGGCCAGTTTGCGAGGCTTCGAGTTTCTTACGGTGCAGCAAGAGCAGGAGGAGCAGGAGCCACCAGAGCAGCTGGCGCCGCAGGACTTGCAGGTGCAGGGAGACATGTTGATGGTTGGTTGGTTAAGCGAAAAGGCTTGGAATAGTTGATTGTTCTGAAGTGTGGTGATGGAAGCTGTTGATTTGGATGAAGACAAGAGCTCGAAAACGGCCGAGAAGGCCTGGCTTTATATAGCCGTTGTCGAGCTGCATTCACCACACACAGTCAGCAGCGCATCGGATGGTTATCTCCCCAGGAGGGCCGATATCATTCGCCATTGCGTGCAAGAGCGGGCGTGGCCGGTGGAGGTGTGAATAACGCCGGCTGGGATAGTCGGAGAAGATACCGCGAATGCCGCAGCGGCGGCCTTGGGCCTGCCCAAAGGAGGGGTAGAGAAGCTGACATGGCGTTGTGATACCACATCAGGCTCGCCCGCCTACGGTTTGAGCCATAATAGCTCCCCATGCTCCAGGAGTCCAGGGTAGCTCGACTGCGCGACGGACGTCGCGAAGCGGGGTCTGGGTCCGGGTCTACGGTTCGTGGACGGAGCAGCGTGCCACGTTCGGGCTGGGGATCCACACTACGACGGGGAGCCGGCCTGCTGCGATTGGATCAAGTGAGGCGAACCGGGCGCCCACGCGCGAGCTTCATGGCGAGCCACGGCGTGGCGGCAGGATGGACGTGCATGAGCTGCCGTGGTCGTGTGAATGGGATGTTGAAAGCGGGCTGGGTGAGATCGTCGTGGAGCGAGTGGACGAGAAGAGCCCAAGGAGGGCAGCCCCACCCCTCATCGGTCAGAAGTTCGGTCTAGTGATGGGCGTGGGATGGTGGGTAGAGCCGGGTCTGGAATATGTGGATTATCGGGTGGAAGATGGCTGATTTGGGAGACAATGGCATCTGCATGGCCTGCAAACCGCCTCGGGACATATGCGATCACTAGGCTGAAGAAGTCGACGGCGCGGCCTTTGCTGTCGTGATGTGGTTGGTGTGAAGATGGCTGCGTGCGTGCGTGCGCATCTGTGGTGTGTGTCTGTCTGCATGCCGGCGGCATGTACTATCACTATGTAGGCCGACAGAGACGGAAATCTGCTTGTGATGCGCTTGGCGGCGGTATCCGCGCGAAAGAGAGTTCGTACCATCCCGCACCCGAACACTTCAGGTGACGCGCTCGGCCGTTCCGTATTGGCTGGCCAGCCATGACACTACTCGTGCTAGTTGGGCCGATCGGGATTCGTCTAACGCCGAGGCAAACAGGTCGAGAAGAATCACGGAGAGACCAGAGGCAAGAGCTGAAAGAAAGAATAAGACAACAACAGACAACTCGAGATGATCATGCTGATGACCTTGTCACCGATCGTCAAGTCATGTCATGGTGGGAGTCAAGGACTCAACCGGCGGCCATGACAACTCAGAGGTCATCTCACCACTAAGACTTTGGGCCTCTCCCTTGACTTCAGTCATGCCTCGACTCCGCCCACGGAGGGCTGTCAAAAGAACCTTGCAAGGAAGAAGGATCCCGGTAAAACCCCCTATCGCCAGTTGCGTGAACAAAGACAAGCGATAACTGTTAGCTAAACAGCGTGGGTTGTCCAATCATGGAGATTGGCCGGCGGCGTCTTCCGGTCGAGGCACCACTCGTGAAGGGGCGAGTTGCCCGATCAGCTGATTCGCCCGGTGCCCAAGGTGAGAGGCCAGCAAGGAGGGGAGGAGAGGGAAGTGACAGAAGACAGAAGGAGAGATTTGTGCCTCGTTACCGTGGGGGGTTGCGTCTTTTTCGCGCAGCTGGAGAAGCCGACTCCCGAGGTTTCAGGCAAACATCGGAGGCCGGTAGGAACAAGAAGGAAGTCAAGAGTCGGAGGCAGCCAGTGTCCCCGGCTGCCTGCCCTCTCCTCGTGTTCCACCTCTCTCGCCCTTCTTTCTGGTCTCCTGTCCTCAGTCTCTTCAGCATTGTCGTAGCAAACGTTCTGCGGGCTGGTTGCTCGGTCGATACGCAGTTGAGACGAATGCGTCCTGGTTGCCGGAAGAAGAGATTATGATGGAGAAGACTGGGCGGGGAGAGCAACAGGATGGACGGTCCCTTTTATGTCCTCGGCTGTCTTGCTCTCCACAGGCCTCAAAAAGGCGGTGGAATGGGAGTGAAGCGACACTCTTTGGACGGGGATGCCACGGAATGCGAGCTGGCTGATGAAAATTGTCTCATCAAAAAACCTAGCGGGCGCTCATCGTCCGTCCACTGTCGCTGATAGAGTCAACGGCCTGGCGCCTGAACTGGCCTGTCCATGGTCGAGGAATGCGCTGGCTCTCTCGCCTAGGTGTGTCCAGCGAGCATCGCGGGCCGTGGTTGGTGAGGAAGTTGGCCATCAGGGTTCTCAAACTGGACCTCTTTTGGGCTCTTATCAATGCGGCCATCAAGGTCCTCACTCTTTTCCGTGTGACCACCTGCAGTTGTCCATCTAGACGCCGAGGAGGCCTACGAACTGAAGCGTTTAATCCCATGTTGTGCGAGTCTTCCTTCTGTTTGAATCGATGAGCCTGAAGTTGAATCGTTGGTGTTGAGCCAGTTGGGTGAGTCTTCAGTTGTTATGTTGTTTGGGAGCGAAACGCTCAAGAGCGGGCTCCAACAACTGTTCCTTTCGCCCGAATGATCAGTAGCTGACATTCCCTAATATCAGGCCGTTCGAATCGTTGCCGACCGACTCGCGACCGAGTTCTGACTTCGAAGACGTGCGGTGCATTCGAATGCTGGTACGGCCTGGCTGAGATGCGGTAGTCCATCCACCCGACGCGTTTACGAGCCGACTTCCCGCCCAGCAACTCGAACGATTTTCCCGTACCGAGTCGGTAATCCTCAGTTTCTGTATATATCGTGGTCCACGGCAGTGATGTCGGGTGCCCATGTGCCCGGGGTGTTCGGATGAGGAAGAACTTCTTCGGGAAGACAAGACGACGTCGTCCGTCATAGGTCGCGCAACTGTCTCCATAGAGCTTTGCTCGTCGTTGAGAGAGCACACAAGGTCCTAAGAGCCCCTTGTAGGAGACAAGAGGCATTGCCCCGCCAGGTACGTGCTCGTCTCGGTTCTGAAGCCAGGCTCGATATCTTTTGCAGGCCGTCCGTTGCTCGGGGGCTTCGTCGTGAACTGGGCCCATGAGGCCCTCGTCGTCCATACCAAGTGGTATGAGGATGGAAGCCTATATAACACCGTCAGTCGCTGCGCGCCCGTAACGGAATCGCGCCAAGTACCCCATAATTGCGCCATCTGGGACAAGTGCCCTCGGCGCCCCGGGATCGTGATCGTGACCCAGATCCGATCGGGTTCCATGGACCCTTGAACCCCCGCAGCAAGTGTTCGCCGTCTTTCAATCGAAAACCCGTGGGCGGGCCGTCCCGCCCGTGTCGCCTTACGACATGCTGCGCTGCGAGATGGCATTGGCTGGACCGGTGACAGCTGGGAGGGGTTCGTTCCGCGCGCTTGGCTGGCGGCCGGTCGGTATCTCCGGCACCGGGGGAGCGGTGAGCGTGGCGCGCGGGGTTCCTTGTAGGCTGTCGAATGTGTTTTCCATCGAGAGGGCATCGTCTGTTTTCCATGTCAGCGGGGAGGAACAGCTGCTGTGACAAGCTCCATCACGATAGCACGATCCTACCGTTGTTCTGGAGGAAGTTTGCCTTCCGATGAAGTTTCTCCTTGCGTTGACAGCACACAACTTTGGTTTGCTGAACAACGTCGCCAGTCTTCAGAGTCGGTCACAGTCTTGCCCAATCACTCGTCGGGTCGGTGGACGACGCTTGATGATGGCGACCCTGGAAAAATGTGATGTTGAGTCGTGGGTTGAAGCCTGAAGAGTTCAGCGGTACTAGGTTCATCGTTGATGATGACAGGAAGGAGCGCAGACTCTTTCCTTCGAACATTCCCCAAAGGGGACAGCAACGCAATGCTCTAGGTAAGCAGCTTCCCTCAGCTGAATACTTAGGTATATGGACTGGCCAGAGAGGAAGGGACGACTTTGCGGCGATCCAGCCCCGGCTTTGGATGGAAGGTGCCTCGCACCGGGTATCGACACACAGCTCCTTCCCGAGACGGTCCAAGTCAGGTACGGCAGTGACAAGCGGACGCGGGTCACCAGCCGCCTTTGAGACAGGTACCTCAGTAGGTAGGTAGCCAAGACATCGACATGACAGATAGCCTTCCATCATCTTGATATTAGGCAACGATTGGCGAGGCTCTGTGACGATCGAAAGCATTAGTGTCCATTATGGAGTGGCCATCGCCCCCAACGCAGACATTGAGATGAGGCAACCAGCTATCTCCGCTCTCCTCCTCCCAAACATAGCATCACTTCACAGCAGTTCGCAATACAGTCTCACGTGATTGTCTGACATAGCGAATTTGAATTCTTATCATTGCCGTCGCAGTGAGGAATTACGTTTCCTGGTGTCCATGAAACTCCAGGCCCATGTATGATGTCGCAAAAAGGGAGATGGGAGTCGTAGCTAGTCCGTCCCAGAAGAAAAATGAGAAACAAAAACCCTTCGAAACAACAGGATATCCTCGACGTCCATGTCATGACTTGCGCTATTGTCCTTGACCACTCGACCAAGGAATGCCATTCCCTTTAACCCTGTACGCCAGAAAGAAAAACCCACAATGGTTCGTAAAGTGCCTCCATCTACCTATACTTCTACGCGCTGTCGCTTCGCGTGAGAACAAGACTCGCCGGAGGGCTACCGCTCGGAGTACGAGGCTCCTATACCCCGCCAGCCCGCGCCGCCATCGGCTGCTGCTTGTTCCGCCGACCGAGGAGCGTCGCGCCATCAAGACTCAGCTCGAACGCCCCCTTCTGCCTGTTGCGATCCCTAACCTGCTGGCGGGCAGCCGCGGTTACAGCAGCCGAGTGTTGGCCGTAGCCCTTCTCAGTGTGGTGTGCTTGACGCTCACGCTCGCGACCGCGATGTTGATCTTGCTGCTGATCCTTGATTTGAGCATTGCGCATACTCTGTTCGAGGGCTTGAGTAGCCTGCGAAGGCTTGTGCACGTATTCTGCTTCCTTGGTGCCAGTCATCTCTTCGTCGTGCTCCTCCTCAGACTCTTCGTTCAGGTTGTTCATGAAGCGTGCCGGCACACCGCCCTTGGCACCCATCTGCTTGCGCCTCTTGGCCTCCTCCTCTTGTCTGTGGACAGCATAACCAACGTCAAACACCTCGCGCAAGTTGACAGCGCCAGGGGAACGGAAGTCGTATCGGCGGTCGCCATCAACAATCCTCGACGCGTCGAAAGCTCTGAGCATGTCTGGTTGCGTCTTCTTCTCGTCGCGAGGCGTAGGACCAGATCCCTTGATCCACGGGTGAGCGAGGAACTCGGTAATGGTGTAGCGCTTCTCGGGGTCGACGGTCAGCAGATGGGAGATGAGATCCTGGGCGGACTTGGAAATGTCGTCCCACCAAGGAGACAGAAAAGTGTACTGTCCCTTGGCAACCTTCTCTGTCAACACCTCGATGCTCTCGTCGTAGAAAGGAGGGAAACCGCATAGAAGAGTGTACAGCACGCATCCCAAGGCCCACATGTCAACCGACTTGGAATACCGCTCGTCCTTGACAATCTCGGGAGCCGTGTAGCCGACTGTACCGCAAGGCGTCATGGTCTGGTTATCCCAGACAATCTTCGAAAGACCAAAGTCGGCGATCTTGATCTGACCGATGCCACCAGCACCCACTCCCGGGATAAACTCGCCCTCATCGACCTTGTCCTCATCGCCAGGCTGCTTGGGCTTGGGGTTCTTTGACGGAATAACGGGGATCGGGCTGAACAGAATGTTCTCTGGCTTAATGTCACTGGAGGTAGAAATGTCAGCAACCCGATAGAAGAATGGTGATATGACGTCAGATGGCCGGAGGCATGTGCTTCTTCTCCTCCCGGTCACAACTCCGCTGACAAGACCACCCGCTCGTCGAAGATGAGATCGACTTACCGATGAACAACGCCCCTTTCCTCATGCAGGTACTCCAGAGCCTTGGCGACCTGGACAATTACATGCCTCGAAAGCTCCTCGCTAAAGTACGTGAGGCGAACGATCTGGTGGAACAGCTCGCCACCAGGCGCCAATTCGAGAATGATGTAGTAGTACTGCCTCGATTCCGAAAAGTCGACGAGCTTGATAATGTTGGGGTGGTCAAGCTGGCGCATGATCTGAACCTCCTTAAGGATGTTCGCCCTCTGCCGCGAGGTCAGTAACGGTGTCTATGTAGCGATGGAGGCCATCCTCGAAACAAACAATAGTACAACAAGAAAGTCGAGAAATTGAGGATGGCCTTAGGAGTAGACAAAGGAGACAGTGAAAAGTTTCGCACCTCTGCAGCTTTCGGGACTTTCTTGAAGTCCGGGTGTAGATGCTTGTTTCCCTAAGATCGACCGTCGTTGGTATGGAACGATTTGGAAAAAGGAAAAGGAAGAACACCAAGCAAGCAAGCAAACAGGAAAACAACGCAGAAAGACAAGAAAAGAGCCGAGAAAATCATGGTCGCGGCCGAAACCACCCAAGCGTCAACTCACCTGCATGCTGTTCATTTCGTACTTGCGGACGACCTTGATAGCGCACTCGCCATGCTCGCCCTGGGTATCCTTCGCGCGGTAGACATTGCTGAAGGCGCCGTCGCCCATCTTCTCGACCAGCTCCCATCTCTCCAAACCGGGGTATCTTGGGAACTTGCTCTTGCTCTCGTTCTCTTCGGCGATGAGTTTGGCGAGGTGCGCACTGTCAATGTTCTTGCTGGACTTGGCCGTTTTGTGCTGGGCGGGTTCGACGGCGTGGGCTGCGGCATGGCCTGCTTGCGCTGCACGGTTCTGGCCGTCGGCGGCAATCGAGTAGGCGTCGGGAATCGCCTGGGGCGGGGGAGCAGCGCCGTGTGCCGGCTCGGAAACGCCCGCCATGTGTGCTTTCGTCGGGGGTGAGTTTTGCGACTTGGCTACGGCGTCGTCATTGTTCGCGACTCGAGCTTGCTTGCCTGCAGATGTGATTGTTAGCCAGGTGTCGCGAGGCAAAGCACGGAACGGCGAGGAAGAAGCATCGGTGACGCAGCCGAAGGCCAAGAAGGCCAGAGCTGACGCAAACCGGGCTCGGGAGTCAGGGGCTAGCAGTGAGGGGTTATCGTACCGTGCCGGATGAAGTTCTTAAGTTGCTGTATCGTCGACATGGTGACGAGCAGGGCCGCTGATTTAAAGCGACGGGAGACGAGGGTATTCGCAGTTTTGTATGTCCAGGCGCAAGGCGCGAGATAGTAGCGGCGGCGGCTTGATCGATCGAACAGCCCCGGATTGAGGGGTGTCTCTTTGGCGTGTGATTGGTAATGCGGAGGACGGAAGCACGAGTCGTAGAGTCGTGGTCGGTGCAACAGGCAGTCTGCTCATGCAACGCGGAAGCCAAGTCGGTGTAGGTTGGAAAATGGCACGGAAGGACAAGAGGGGGAAATGAAGTCGGGAAGTGGAATGCAAGGTTGTTTCTTTGTGAGTCGGGGGGGAAGAGCGGCTGAAAGGGAGAAATCGATGCGAAAAGTAGAGATTTGTGGACTGCGGCGGCAGCGGTGATGATGGTGGAGGGGCAACGTGGACTCGGACGACGGAAGTTGGAGGAACAGGTCCTGGACGATCGGGGCGGGAGAGCGGGCTGCACCAGGAGCCAGAGGCACGTCGTTTGTCTGGGAGTAGGGACAAAAAAGCAGTGACCAGCGTAAGGTAGGCGCAGGGTAGAGCAGGGCAGGTAGGTACGCTGCGTAATGGGTGAAGCAGGCAGGTACGCAGGTAGTGGTAGTGTAGCGCAAGACAGCGTCGGTAGGTACCTAGCGTCAGGCAGGATATTAGCGTGATGTAGGTACTTGGATAGCGCGTAATGGCAGTGACGGGACCGCACCGAACCAAGCAAGGCGGAAGGACGATGGGCCGGGGTGTGGAAGGTTTAGGCCGACCAGCAAGGGAAGGGAGCGCGGCGATGACGGCGTACTGGGCGTGATGACTGGATTTTAGGTCCTCGGTAATGGGAAGCGATGATGACAGAAGGGGGGGAGGGAGGGGGGTGGGATGCAGCGTCAGGGCAAGGCAACGCGAGGCAAGACAAGACAAGGCAGGACGACGATGGTGAGATGAGGTGACGGGGAGGTGTGCAGTTTGTACCTAGTGGTGGTGGTGGTAGTGATGATGGTGTTTGGTGTTTGGAAGTCGAGGTACAAGAACGAGGGGAGAAGAGGAGTGGGAGAAGAAAGGGAGTGGGAGTCGAGGGGACAAAAGTGACTTTCCACACGGCAGGCGGCCACGCAGGAGGAGGACAGTGAGTGAGCCCAGTGGAGCGGAGCATTGCGGGCAGGAGCGACAAGCATCGCACAGACGGCAGCAGCTGCACCTGCACCTGCACCTGCTGTAACTGTTGTACCCAAGGCAAAGGCAAGGCAAGGCAGGTACTTATGGTACGGGCAGCAAAAGCCGGGCAGGAGCAATTGGAAAACACAGTTTGCTGGGGAAATCACTAGGCACCGGGCAACAACAGACGATGCCTTCCTTTTCTTTTCCGTCGAGTCGTGTCGTTCCTTCCATCCCTCTCTCCTTTTTCCCTCTTCTTCTCTCATCTGGTTCTTTCCTCGGGTGGACTGCGCGCATTTACCGTCTCTGCGCCTGCCTGCAGCGTTGCCCCGAAGCGGGGCATCATTTGGGTGCGCTTTGATGGCTGAGTGGCTGCCGAAGCAGGTGATTCTGGGCATTCTAGAGGAAGGCAGCGCAGAGCCCATCTTTCCTCTCAATAAACGACGCATCGTATCGCACTAGGGAGAAAGAGGTGCAGTGTGTACCTTGCCTCGCCCAGGTACTTTTCCCCTCTTCCACGGACTTGCTGAGTGAGCACCTATCCGTTTGTTCCTGCTTGGTTCTCCCCCTCTCTCTCAACACTGTGAGCTCTTCTCAACGAGAATTCCCCTTCTTCCCCAGCTTTCTTCGTCTCATCCTCCGTCCTCCTCAGATAAGGCACCTTGATGTTTTCGTCTAGACCGGCCGTTTCATGATTGGGTTGCTTTCATCATAGGCGCGGCAGCCAACCCCAGACCCATTCGACCACGTACCGGGACAGACCCGGGCTCGGGCACGTTGGGCTGGGCAGGGCACCCGCGGGCAGGGTACAGGCGTGGAGCGAGGTCCCCGTAGTCCGGCCGTGAATGTTCTGGTGCTGTCTGTTCCCTCGGAAATCAAGGCCGGCCAGGCGGGAGCAGGATTGCTGGTTCGTCGGTGCGTCCGTTCAGCAGGCCCGGGTTTGAATATTGGATTTCGGGCTGTTCCATGGCCTGGCTGGAGGTTCCAAGTGGCAGGAATGCACCACATTATCGTCGGTACCCAGGTATCTCTAAGGAACAGATAGCGCTAGTTGGCTAGGTAGGTACCTGCTACAGAACACTACAGGCGCTCTCTCAACTCTGTAGCGGAGGTACCTCCGTACTTTTTCTCACAAATACCCGAAGCGACGTGCCTCATCGCAAAGAGAGGGCTGGGGAGGGTGGCTGCAAAAGCAATTTCCAAGAGGCGGGTGCGATTTGCGGTCGCTCCCCCATGTTTTCCCGATTTCGTTTTTCCATGATTTGATCACAGCCTGCATCGCCATTTCCTTCTTCCTCTCCCCCTGACTCTGGTTGCAGACACAAAAAGACAGGGCCTTGGGTTGCTTAGCCTTCCATGATCCATGGGCTTGTCCCACTCGCTTGGATGGCGGGGCCCCCATTATGACGTCTTCTCTATCGTCATACCCGCAGCGTGCAGGGGTTGCCACCGCGCCTCATTGGGGGGTAAAAATGGAGTCTTTTCTTTTCTTTCTGCCTGAGGCCCTTCCTTGGTGTCGGCACCAGCCAGCAGGAGCCAGGGCTCATGATTCATTCCTCTCTGGGCCGTCCCATCTCTGCGTCGTGCCTTCCTTCCAAAGCTGAAGAGTGATGGACCTGCCCATCGCCGCCAACTCCCTTTCTTTTTGCAGGGGTCTCCCGCTGGCTCTCCATGCCTCTCTCACCAACACAATTCCCACTCCTACACAGATTGTCGCGTTTGCATCGTTTTTCCTGCCCAGCATCATCAAAGCCGCCGGTAATTGGCATCCATCGCTGTCCGTCCTGTTGGTCGGGACGGCCCAATCATCCCGCATCTCCGCCTCCCGCGTCCGAAACACCTAAACACCCCACGACTAACCACATGCCTCACAATGACGATGGGCAAGCCACACACGCCACGGTCACTTCGCTGACGACCGCAGTCTCGCATCTGCGTGTCCATTCTCGCCCGGATGCACTGTCCGTCTGTCTCTGCCTCGTGCTTCCCTCCTGCCGTCATCCACGGGACGCGGGAACCAAGTCGGCACACCTCACGATTGGTTTGCCCTGGCCGTGTCCTACACTACACTACACTACAACACCAAACCAAACATCAAGTGTCACCACTATCAATCTTACCTAAGGCAACACAGGATGACTCTCCGCCAGAACAGTGACCTCATCTCTCGGCACGTTCCTTGCTCCAACTCTTCTCCAACTGACTGGCTTCACCGTGGCCCAGATCGTTCACCTTGCGACCAAGGCACTTGCTCTCGGACCTGCAGGTGCCAACACCACCAAGTCCAGCGATGGTCCTCGTCCTCGTCCCCGTCTTCGACCACATCGCGGCCCTAACCCCTCGGGGGCCGTAGCTTCAGAGCAGTCTCACCCTAGATCACGACTCAAAGAAAAGCCCGCGCTGCGCTTGAAGCATCATTCCGATCGCAGAGACAAGAGTCGGCGGGAGCGCCCTATGGACTGGTCCAGACCACGCCCCGCTCGAGCCATCCTCTTTCGTCATGCCATCAATCCAACTATCCCCGGCCCTGTCGGGCCTGTCCTCGTCAATCGAATCGCTCGCTCCCTGGGATTCATTTCCTTGGACCCTTTCTGCAGCGCAGCCACGTTCGTCTTCCCGCCAATCCTATCAGCCACCCAGACGAATGCATCTGCGTCAGACGTTTTCACGGCTGGGCATTCCAGAACCGCTAGCCTCTAGAGGTCCATCCCTTTGATCGAGACGACTCCTTCAGTCTGGTATTGTTCGTTAGCTGCTCTGTTATCTGCTCTTTGCGTTTCGAACAAGGACCCGGACCGTCTTTTTGGCCGGCCAACACTCAAGATTTCCCTCACCAACTCCAGACTTCTTCGTCTTCGTATTGGATGCTACCCATGCCTGAAGAACCTTGCCGCAGCTGGCTTCCTTGGCTGGCCTATGCACGCGTGACCTCACATCTGGGGACAGCATCCGCTTTGCTGCCAGGCTTGCGCTCCCTTCCCACGGCAGCACCAAGTGTTTTCGCATTGTGATGCGTCAAACACCCGCCTACCTTTCAGCTCATCGGACGCAGTCGATTTAGACGCGAATCGGCCGATGCGCTTGATCGGTCCAAATAGCCGCCCGGGCCATGCCCGCCCGTTGGAACTCTCGTCATCCCACAACTTCAGACTCGCGGCTCCGCCTTTTGCCTGCAGCCGCTGGACGACATTCCCCTTTATCAACTACATCACCGAGATGATCATCGCCAGCCGGAACAGCCCCCTCGGCTGACGGTGCACACGGCTGCCCCTCTAGCGCTGCAGGCGTCCCGATTTGCGAGAGATTATCCGTACCACCGCGCTCCAAACGATATGCAAAACCGCACTTGACGTCATTTGACCGACCACCATGTCTTCCCCGAGCTTCTAGTGTCCACGGCATGAAGAGATGAGCGAGAAACGGTGCAAGGCTGACGTCGGCACGTGGCTGACCACCTGACGCTCGGGAATCAGGCAAATGGAGGGACTGGCTCAGACAAAACGGCCTTGAAGCATTGCTGGACTGACCGTTTTGACGCCATTAATCAACCAGGCACATCACCGGCTCGCCTCCTGAAACGTGATATTGCCTCCCTGACGTCTTCTGACCACCCTTGTCAGTGATCTTCGAAGCTTTCCGACCGTTGCAAACTGTTTGCCTCGGCGTTCCTGCCTGCGGCATTCGTCGTCCAACCGTTTCCACATTTTGCGATGCCGTAATGTCCACAATGAAGTCATGGTGGCCGGGGCGGCCTATCCAACTTGATTCCTCCCTGTCACTCGCGTGTAAGGCCCGGGCGCTTGGGCTGGGTGCCTTTCAGACCAACAGTCCCGAGCAACCGTCGTCAGTTGTCATGGTATAAGCCTGCCGATTGGTGTAAATGACGAACAGCTCTGGCGTAGACATCAGGCCTGAAGTATAGGTGATCGCCACCTCCTCCACACGCGTAACAGGCGTGGCTATCCGCGATTCTGTCTCGAATCCCCGCGTCCTCGCAAGTCAGTAACAGACGACATGGAGGTCCCACCGATTAGCCTTCGAAGAACCTGGGAAGCGGTCGTTAACTCAGGGGTAAGTCGCTTCAGCTGTTGCATTGGGCATACTGGCGAGATGGCAGGGTGGTGGTTGGGCCGAAATTGGCCCCCAAACCTATGTAATTGCCGGAATAATTTGGTTCTCTGGCCAGTACGTACTGCTTGCTTCCATACTCGGAAAACTGGCCGGGTGTTTACTAGGTGCCGGAAGGGCAACGTTATTCTGGGCGTCAAATCTGGAGAGCCTGGGTGACCAAACTGCCGTTTCTCTGGCCGAGACGGCACTGGCGGACGCCCGCCGCGCTCAGGAGCGATAGCCTGAAAGGAAAGATGTATTATTATCACGTTTTCTCAACGAGACGTCAGCCTTGTAGGTGACCAGTCAACTACGCGGACAGTTACCTCCGGCACAGCCCTGTGCTCGGGGGGCGAAAGGGTGCGGCTGCCGTGAGGTCATCCTGAAATCATCTGCTTGGCCAATCAAGTCTTCGCAAGCTGGAATTTGGCAGGCTGGCTTTCTATACAGGATTCGGTCACGTTTAAGTTGTTGTCGATGGGTGAACTGGTTTGAAGGAGTTGAGATGCGGACTCGGTATATCATTAGCAACGTCTCTGGGCTCGTAGATGGTTGCTGGTGTTGACGTTCTTGGCGGGTGTTGCTTACCCTTCATCCGCCTTGTTTAGACTGAGGGAGTATAAATAGGTAATGTCGTGGTAGATTCTGAACGTCAGCACACCATCTGCGAACCACGCACTGCTTGGTTAGTGGTAAAAGGCGGACGGACAACGGTGGCCGGCTGTGCGACCATTAAGATATGAATATGCAGTGTCAGTAAGATACTTTTCAACATGGACGAGATCGGAATAACCTCGAGGTGAAGGACGACAGAGGTCAGAATAACCTGAAGAGGAAGGACGATAGAGATACAATCAGCGAAGTCTTGTGTTACTGGACCTCTTAAAGTTTGACCTATTAGTTGCGAAACCAAACCACTAGGCCATTGTAGAGGGATCTTGAGATTTAATAATGTTGTCAGCTAACACCCTACTGTGTGGTTGTCCGGCCGAGCTCAAAAGCTGAAATACTTTCTCCCTATTTATATTCTTTTCTCGTAGGATTACTGAATAGCCTCCCTGTGTATTTTCCATCGCTGACGATATCGCGGTGGTCCGAAGTTCAAAAGTCCTGATCTACCAGGTAATTCAACTCAGGTGTTGTTTTCGTAGGTGTGACGCTGCAAAAGTCGAACTACGATTACGGCGCTGGTTCGCGTACATGTACGGTGCCTCTTCGCGTCACGACAATAGGCGATCGACGTGTCGGGTGGGCTTGCGAACATTATTAATGAGTTGCTCAGGAACGATAATGGCATATGCATATATCAAGTAACATGAATCGAGATAAAAGCGTCCAAGGATGTGGTGTTGGCGCGCGCTATTACGAGGGAAGTTGCTGATGGTTTGGACTTTCTAGAGATGAAGAGACAAGAGGTCGGGTCACTGCTGTATTACTAGCGCTTAATCGAAATTGAAGACGGGTTGTTGTTTTACGCCTGTCCCTGGGTTGACTTCGCTAAGAATCAGCGATCAAGCTATCTGTACCGACGACCGTTGGTCGGTGGTTGAGGGTCGTCTTCCAAGGTCCCGAAACCGAGATGGCGCACCTGGATTGCCTCTTCAGCCCCGTCGTCTTGCAGATACCAGTCTTCCGGCATCTTGACTTCTCCCCACTTGAGAGGGTAGAAGACGATGTCATCCGCAGCATCGGCCGTCTGTCCAATCTCCGGGTCTTCGGTGGACCGTGGAGTACGTTCCTCGAGCTCAATGTCTTCGGTTTCATCCTCGGTTGTTGATCTCCTTGGGGCCCTTGAGAGCGGAGACACTTTGCAGGCAGCTGATACAGCGAGTGAGTTTGACCCGACCAGCGGCATGTAGCCTGGAAGCTCTCTCTTTGATAACTCCCAAAGGAGTACCATCATCGCAAAGCAAATAACTAACTGAACCAAGACAGGTAGGCAGGAAACAGAGTGAACAACTGTAGCATCCTCTGGGAGGCTGAAGGTGTCTGTTGTATAGGCTTTCTCCCCAGTTGATTCGTGGTCTCCGGTTTGAAAGTAGCTCAAGGTTCGGTGGTAGGCTACAGCTTGATAGTAGGCTTTGATCGAACATCGGTTAGCTGCTTGACCCCCGTTCACAAGAAAGCAAACTTACTGCCTTTCGAAACTACAGTGTAAAGCACGCTTGACAGCAACCAATGTATCAATGCAGTACACGTGATGAGGGCTATGCTGTATTTGTAGGGCAGTTGAAGGCGATAGGTGGATGTCTGCTGTCCTCTTGAAAGGCGCCTAATCTTAGCCTCATCCCCAAGCCAGAGAGCGGGAATGTTGACTTACTTCGGCTGGGTAACCCGTAAGGAGCAAAATGCTGTAGAGAATTGATCCCATTCCCGACTCATTTCCAGCTGGGTTATTATTGAGTTGTATGACCTATACCAGAGCGAGAAAAGAAGTTGAGGAGCGTTGGCAGTTATTACCGAGGAAATGAATGAAGTGTCACCAAGTAGAGGCGGAAGAATTTGAGCTTTTCCCCATGTACATTGATCAATTAGCATCATCATGTAACAAGTCGTTTGCTTCTACTGCCTGTTGATCAGATTTCTGATGTATCGGAATTTGAACTTACAATGCTGCTCTGCTGTTGACCTGAAACGCGATGAAGACTGCGACCAGGACAGCAATCAACACCCAAAACCAGGAGTTCCTGACCCACGAGTCTTTTGGGATCGCATCGGCGCGTCGATGTTTGTGTTTCTTCCAGACCCCAGCCCCTATTGACTGGTATGTTTTCATTCCCGAGGAGACGTGCTTCCCGTTTCGGCGGACGAAGTCGTCTGTGGGGTATCCGGAGAACAGCGGGTCGCCTCGTTCGCAGACGAAAGCGGCGATGGCGTCTCCTAGAGTAACAAGCGGCTCCTCAGAGCTCATGGCCCACACAACTGAGGCGCTGATGATCAGTTTGGAGAAGACCGATAGCGCAACGACCAGAAGGAGTAGCCGGGATAGAGCCACGGAACAAGTCGTTTCCCTCTGCTCGGCCAGACAGTAGGATATTTCAAAGGGCAAGTTAGGCCGCAATGTGATACCGGAGGCATTGGATCTGTTTGGGGTGACCGACGGCCCGTGCCAGTTTTGAATCCGAAGGATATATGGCTTTGTTATGATTTGAGGGTGGTGAATTTCTGATAAATTCAGCGTTTTGCCGCAGTCGGTCTCGCAAACCGGGGTGTGTTTCCGAATATCTTCCCTTGCATGCTGCACTGAGTGTCATGCCACAACGAGTTGAGTTCAGACCCAGAGAATGTTGAGTCCCAGAGTCTTTCTGTTTCGGCGGATAGTTCCCAGGTCTCGGATCTCTTCCATCCATTTCCCTTCACGACCATAAGGACGTTTCGGTATTCTTGCAGCCCGATGCAAAATCTTTGTATGTTCTTTGGCATTCTGACGCGTCCAATCGGCTCCAATCCGCTGCATAGGTTGCGGTTGCCGAGACGTTCTTCGCCTGGGTCGAGTATCTGTACTTGTCGCTTAGGATATCCTTACGTGTCGGTCGGAGTGAGCTGTTGCCAAAGCCTATCGGGGTATCCATGAGCAACGCGGCACCGGGGAGGACGTATGAACCGCCTTGAAGAAACGATTCGGCTGCAATTGTAAGGTGGAAGTCGCCATAGCGGCTATTGATCTGAAAGACACTACTGTTAAACAGTAGATGAATCGGGACTGATGTGAATAGCAGGCATATCCATGCCACTAGCTTATACGTGCGTAGATGAAATGCGTTTCGCCACGAGGGTATACCGATATCAAGCCACTTGCCTTGGGAGTGGTTGGCTTTAACTTCCTCCATCGAGGGGGAGTTCAGAACCTTCATGAAGAAGTTCGAAGAAGCAAACAACCCAGTTGAGACGATGTTGGCCAGCAAGTGCAACAGGGTATTCGACGTTGCGGTACTTTTGCAGTTTGAAGTGTAGAACACCCAAGCCTGGCTGAAGCCGCTTTTGACAGAAATCGAAAAGATCCGGATGCCAATGAGGACCAAAAGAGACGCCGATGTCAGGCCGAGGTTGACGAATGCAGAACGCCTCCATCCGGTAGGTGGCCACCGGGGAGACGCATCCGAAGGTTCTGGCTTTGGTGGAGGAGGAGAGGCTGAAGAGAAAGAGCACGGGTTTCTTGATAGAAGAGACAGCAAGGTCTGGTATCCGTGGTTCAAGACAGCGACGACGCTGACGAGCTCTAGCTCGGGGTTTGGGGCACGTGGCTCCATGTTCTAGTGATCATGCATAGTCGATATTAGCGGACAGCACGTAGACGTTGGCAAGCCGCGGAGGGTAAGCAGGCGACCACATCTCAGATTCGTTGCGACACAATATCGAACACAGGGGTGTTCGGTTAATCGATGATACGCGACCAACTATTTCAAGAGGGTAGTACATGGCAGTATGCGTGGCTCAAAGCTGCCCTGTGAGACGGTATGCAACAGTGGCGAGGTCAACGTAGTCATACTGATAAACATCACACAACCGCTGAGCACATCCACTGGAATTATGTCGTTTATTGTTTTTGTAGGTGATCGAGGTGTCAGATGGACTTACAAACATGGGTATCTATCAGTTGTCTAGTAATGATATTGACACCATGGCCTATGCATATATCAAATAATGTATGGTGATAAAAGTGTTTAGAAATGTGGTTTTGACACCCTCCGCCTACGGCCAAGTGCTCCCGAACACAACTCGGCAGGGCAACCCCTTGAACCGGATAGACGTGGTTGGGCATGGGCTTGGGGCTGGGGCCATGTTCTGCAATTGACGACTTGGGTGTAGATGAAATTCCGCATCTACTGCCGCAAAATTTCATCACTCTCGGAATTCTTTTCTACAGTCCCTTGTTTTGCAGAAGCGGTGTCGGTCATGCGGCGTAGTACGCCACCCCCCTGGTCGGCTGAAAACATCTGGCTGGTTTTGTTTAGGCTTCTGCTCAATACTGACTGCAAAGATGGGGGAGTGAGTTCCTTCGATATAATTAACCACTAGAGCCTGGAAGAGTACAAGCCAAGTGCGACGGTTTTGCTGATCCCTCTGCTATGCGCCAGCTTTGTCCGATGAAGGCATCAGCTGATATGGGCTCCCGAGGGCTCCATATCTAGATAGGCTGCTATCTCTCTACTTCGGGAGAAACTTGCACAGCTTTTAGGGCTTAGAGGCTGTCTGGCCTCGGGAATGATTCTTTTCTTCTTGATCGTAACTGTAACTGGTGTACGTATACTATTTGCACATTTGCAGCCTTTCCTCTCTCTCTCCCTAGTTATGCGCGACTACTCTCGCTTGCGTAGTCTGCTCAAAGGCGTCCAGTAAAAACCAGGCGTCTAGCTTGTCATCTACAAGGATGGTGAGACTTTTACCCTTTTACACTCTTGGCAACATTTCTTTCTCGAGACTTCGTTGTGGTTGGTCGCCTGATCTTTTGCACCATCAGGCTCTGCGTGAGAGAAGACACGGATTTCGGCCTACTTGAAGAGCGGAAGCCCCCGACCCTCTCCAATCCAGGCCCCCTTCGAGCGAGTTCATCCCGGTTTTCGGCAAGACATCTTCTTTTCTTCCACGGGTAGACAACACAGCGTGGACAGGGTGAATCTCTCGATAATCGCTCAGCTTCAATCTCACCGACCCGCGGGGATTTCCGAACCAATGTCATTCCCTACTGATCCCAATGCCATTCCACGAGAAGCGGTCAGCAACGTCGGCAGGCACAATCCGTCACCCTCCGAGGCCGACAAGAATCTCGCAGGCTACAGTGCCGTCGCCATCGACGACGACGCCACCCCTCGAATCGAGTATCCGGGGCGCAAACTCGACATCCCGACCATCCTGACCGATCTGGCCGCAGTTGCGCTCCCCTTGGCCATGGTCGTGTACGTCGTGGCGTTGTGGCGTTTGGACGGCGCACACGTAGTCGAGGATTCGCACGGCAGCTGGTTGAATGCCATTACAGTGGTGAGTACGTCGCGGGCGACCAAGTTGGTGCGGAGTGCTGACTGTTTCAGCTCGCCACCGCATTCCCGATTCTGTTCGCCTCCATAGTCGGCCGCCTGATGTCCGAAGCGGCCCGCTGGAAGCTTGAGAGAGGTGCTACTGTTGGCGTGTTGGAGCAGTTGATGGGAAGCCGGACGGTGGGAGCAACCGCCCTCACCATGATTGAGTTCCGATCGCTGAATATCTTGTCTGTCCTACTACTGCTAGTCTGGGCCATGTCCCCGTTGGGGGCGCAGTCGCTCCTGCGAGTCGTCGGACTGCGCGTCGACAAGGAAGTTGAGCCGTCGACCGCGGTCTACTTTGACAGCAGCGCTGAGTCCAAGCTCGTGGAATGGGCCGACACTGAGACCAGAGGGTTTTCTGGGCCTGAAGAGGATTCCAATTACCGTTTCCTGGCTTCGCTGTATCTGAGCTCTGTCATGGCATCAGAGGCGATCAAGCTGGATACCATGGACCTTTGGGGAAACGTAAAGATACCGATCCTGTCGGAGTTGAAGGGCGGCTGGGTCGACACGCCCCAGGAAGCCAGCTTGATCCAGTATTCGTTTCTGGCGGGAGTGCCAATCAATAATGCGCACACCGACGCCAACACGACGCTCTCCGTCGAGTCTGAATACGTCCACTTGGACTGCAGCAACCTCACGATGAACACGTTCATAGACCCACGGCATCCAATCAACTCGGAAGTTGCCTTCGTAGGCATCGAAAGCGGCATGCTTGAAGATGCCTTTAGTTCCGAACCGCCATCGCCCTATACGATCGTCGGGGCCAAGAAATACCAGCTTCCAAACGGCACCTGGCACGGGTTCAACAACAGTAAGGTCGCACCCTCGTGGGGCCTCTCGCTCGACCGGTTCGTAGACCCCTTGTGGACCGGGGACAACGACACGGTGCCTGTGAAAATCGACGGTTACCGGTATAGGCTTCGCTTCAAAGTCCTCCGGCCCGCTTTGTTCGCGGACGAAGACGGCATTGAAGCTGGTTCGACGAACCTCAGGTTCGACGCCTTGTGTAAGACAAACGAGTTCACTGCGAAGGCTACCCTGAGGACGTACTGCAGGGTGACCCAGAGATACGTCGAGTCCCGGGTCCTGTGCTCCCGCGGTGCGTCCACCAGGCAGAACTGCAGGGTCGTCGCCCATAGGCCCTCTCAGATGAAGCACGCGACGCGCGACATATCCGACCTGTCTTTCCCTACCGTCTTCCGCCTCATCTCGAGGGAGCTCCCGCGCACGATCGGCGGCTCGGCGTCGTACCAGAAAGAGGCCTCGCTGTACTACCTCCAAGACCCGACGCTCCGCGGGCTCAAGGGGAGCGAGGAGAACTTCCTGGGAAATGTGACCGCGGGAGACATCAGCGTCCGCCTGGCGCAGCTGCTCAACACGTACCTGCAGCTGAGCAAGCTCTACGTCAACGTGGCGGGTGGCAGCGCCGAGGGGGCGGCGTTCGAGCCCAACATCACGACAGCGGCGAAGTCCGCCAGGGACGTGGTTCTCTACGACATCTCGGGCCCGTGGGCGGCGCTGTGTCTCGCGGCGAGCGCGGTGCTCCTCGGGGCGGGCCTCCTGAGCGTCGTCTTCAAGCACAAGGCCAAGGGGCCCGAGGTGCTCGGGCACGCGTCCACGGTGTTGCGAGACTCGAGGTACGTGGATCTGGACCCCGGTTCGAAGTGGATGGATGGGATGAAGTTGTCGAGGTCGATGAAGGGGCAGCGGATACGGTTCGGGCTCGTGAGGACGAAGGACAATGGCGAGCAAATGATTGGAGTTGGTTCGCAGCACGAGACTGACAGGATAGATAGCTGTGGGAGTTAGAAGGTCTATGCAGGGAAGATCTCTAGAGCAGCCGCTAAAGCGTAGTTAGTATTGCCGGAAGGAGTCAGTCATAGAAGAGCTGCTCTGCTGAGTGCGAGACGCGGTATACTTTTGACCTTCAGATAACATTCGAAGGTTGTCAGAAACATACATAGCTTGTGCCCTGTACTGACAAAAGGGGGCTTAAAACGGTCTAAAGTAACTGCATGGTAACCTCTGACTCTGCGCTATTTTAGACAATTGTGATATTTCCCTTGTGCCCTTTCTCCAAAATCTCTTCGACGGTGAACCTCTTTGCTTTCCCAGCAATTGTCGCGAACGGAAACATCTCTACTAACCCAATTCTTCGGAACCTAGACGGAATGAGTGACTGGCGAGCCAGCCCGAGGAAAGATATGTTTCCATACTGCGACCAAAGAGCCAGAACTCTTACAGACTGACCGATTGCTTCACGGGCATCCTCGATAGTGTCCAACGCCACTTCCTTCGGCCACACGCTCGAGGGCAGGTCCGGTATCTCCATCGTGAGCCAGTGTCGTCCAAACGTCGACCCGATGATCTCGCTCTGGTCCTTCTGCTTCACCAGCGCCTTGAAGTACGTCCCAGAGATTCTGAGCTCGCCCGACTCGACGCGCCCGAACTGGTCCACGGTCGACTTGACGGTGGATATGCTCTTGACCTCCGCCAGGCCAGTCGACACCTCTGACCTCTGCGTCCAGTCGAGGTTCCACGGGTGCGCATGCAAAATGTTGCCCATGACCGAGGCCCAAGACCACGAGGGGGCGACGTAGGTGTCCGGGCGCCGCGGTGGCGTCGTCGTGGATACGATCCAGAGGAGATCCTCCAGCGCGCGAGCTTTGCGAATGCCTGCCATGTACTCCTCGGCAGGGATCAGACTGCTCGCTATTCCGGATAGCGCCGGCAGGCGGTCGAAGTCCTTTGTGATGTTCAGGACGGTGTAGTTCTTGATAAGGCGGAACCAGTGCTTCTCCATATCGGGGAGCCGGAAGAGGGTGCGGTCGGGCGCCTCCTGGGCGATCGGGTCACCGCCCGTCAGCTTGCTCCAGTCGTGCTGCTGGTAGTCCTCGAGAAGGTCACACTCGCAGCTCGTGGCCTGCTGGCACTCCCAGACCATCTCGTCGGCGGCGAAGTGGAGAATCCTCGATGATAGAATGCGCTCTTGGTAACACCATGCGCGCGTCATCAGAGGCAGTGATACCATGCCGGATTCCGAGAGGTCGTCTACCGCGCGGAGGCAGTCGTGCTTTCGGTGCTTCGTGGCCCGGATGGTCACGCCATCTGACCCGTCTTGCGTGCCGCTCAACGTGTACGAGAACGTGTCGACCTGGCGAGGCTTGAATAAGCCCTCCGAGCCGTCGTTGGCAGCAGTCGCCGCAAGCGTCAGATACGCTTCCCGGTAGATCGACGCCATCTGCGCCGATTCTTTTGCCCAGTCATCGGCATCGTCCTGAACGATGCAAAGTGAGTCTATCCACAGATACCGAACTCCTAGGCTGCGAGTCGTTTTGATGGCCTCTTGGAATGTCTTGGGCAAGGCGCCAAGGCCGATACGGTTGGTGTGTTCCGTGATGTTCTCCTTGAGGGTGGTCAGGATGCGGATCTTTCCCCAACAGTGAGAGAGCGCGGTGTACTCTGCGTGCTCGCCGTGTGATTCGTAGAGGCGGCACTCATCGCCGGTGCCGACGTCGATGACTCGGGTCGGCAGGCGTGGCGTCTCGCGCCGGCATCTGTTGTGAGACTCGCTGCAGCGGCGGATCCAGGTGGCCATCTGGTCGATGCTGGACTGGCCGGAGGGCACCTCCTCAATGGCTCGACGCACGGTCAAGTTGCTGAAGAAGCCCCCTACGTTCCGTGCGACGGACTGGGCATCTTTTTCGCCGGTAACGTGGAAGACGATACCAGCCGGCGAGCCGTCCTCGTCGGCGGTGGAGATCTGAACGTAGGGCGAGCCATCCGAAAAGTGCTCGGGGATGAGATTGACCTTTCCCCGAGGGCCGTCTGGGGGATAGAAATGCCGAAGGCTTTGGGACAGGATCTGGCAGCTACTGCAACCAGGTTCGGCGTTTTCGATGAAGAACCTTCTGATTCGGTTTCCATAACAGACCTCGCAGTCGTCGTCTCGTTCTTGCATCATGCCGAGTGCTGGAGTTCACCCAGGCGCGTCGAACAGAAATGCTGCTCAGCGTTAGAGAACCACACCAACGCGAATAGCCATACAAGGGATCCACCTGGATTTTATTTGTATCAGAAGACTCAGAAGAATAAACGTGGGATTTTTCGAGTTACCGAGCTGTTTTCCGGGAGACAGATCGTGGAATTAGATGTTTGAGGCAAAAAAAGGCCATTTGGCGCTGCATGTCAGATTGATAACCCCGCTTGGTGGGACCAGCTTACTGAACCGGCCAGGCCATTTGCTGAAGAGCACGAGCAAGGGGCCAAAAAGAACTTTGGTTCAAATCGAGCAACGACAAGATCCCTACAGACGCCATGGATTCGATTCCTGGAGCCAAGCATCAATCCTTTGGATCACTTACTTAGTTATCGCCTACATGCATGCGGATGAAGCTCGCACAATGCATGGCCATGGTGGATGTTGCTGCCTAAGACTGCAACACCAAGACTAGTGGTAACTTCTTTGCCGGCTCTGGTTCTGATTGAGGTGTGTCACTGTATGTACCATATTGTTTGAGCCTCATAACAACTCCTATCGTTCGCTGATGCTGTACATGCCTGGTTCTGGTTTACAAGATTCTGGAACACGAGACTTGGCCGCTATATTTAATCAACTATCTTTGGAGCTCGTCGCGCATCCTGTGCGCAGTTTAATCTGGCTACTTTGACCCAATGGAATGTGATGTTAATCATGGCTGCCTTGTTACTACCTCTCAGAGGCAAGAGGAGTGTATGGAATAGCTCGTCGCGAGAAGAGCTTTTTCTGTTACTTTTCAGAACCTTGGCAGGATCTGTCGCATCTGATGGCGCAGCCGTACACAGCAACCCAGTTATAAAACTTCAGATAATCACATATTAATACAGGATCGCGTTGTGATACGCTTGGCCACCTTTTGGTGCTTTTGGTGGGCTATAGTGAGTTGAGACTAAGTTACTTGCGGGGGTCTTGATTTTGCAACACTGACCCTTTCTAGGTATCTTAAGCTTAGCGAGAGAATGAGAGAAATTTCTGTGGATGAGGATCAAGTCGTCTGATATGATGATGTCTTCTTTGTAAGCCAAACAGCATCGGTGTTAAGAGCTATTACTAGGTGCTATGTCATAGCCCGCTAAACCTGTAACCGTCAAGCCCCATGACACACGCAGCGATGCAGCGACTCGTGTGTGTCTGAGTGGTCTGGTCTGCTGCCGGACCTCCAGGGTAAGGTCGAGGTGGTCGGTCTCCCCCGCAAAGCCGAAGGTCCGCTTTCGTGTCCCCCGCCGAGCCGAACCTTGTCCCCTCAGCCCTTCAGGCCCGGATCCCTGTGCCGGCAAGTAACAGACGCGTGGGGGAATACGGCACTGAGGCCTGAAGAAGGGGATTAGTCGGTCGCTTTGGAAATAGGTGAAATGTGGGCGAGGAGACGGGCAAGGTGTAATAAACATTCAGCTTGTAGCTTAGCTGAACGATTCACGGCAAAACAACCATGGCGGCAACAATCGAGTGGTTTGGTGCGTGATTCTCTCTCAGTGAGCCTGTTCGCGTTCCGTCAAACGCATTCTCTCCTGACTTACTCTGCCTACATACAGGTACGACCACGTACCGCCTCAAGGCCAATGGTCTCACAATCTTCCTCGACACATGGCTGGAACGACCTTCGGTGCTGCCCAAGTACCTCGATGTGGACGATGTCGACGAGACAGACTACATCTTCATCTCGCACGCCCACTTTGATCAGTACGCGGACAATTGGGCTTTGCTCCCCCGTCCACCTCTAGGTGCTGACTCGTGCATCGCAGTCTCCCGGGTGCCGACCGTATCGCGAAGAAGACGGGCGCAGTCGTCATCGCTAATGGAGAGGTCATTAACCTGTTGAGGGGCGCAGGTGTCCCTGAAGAGCAGCTCTTGCCCGTGGCTGGCGGCGAGAGAGTCCCTCTCTTCAAAAGCTGACCGGCAAGCTGCTGCCGCCGGGACGATAGGCACAGCACCAGCCCCGCCGGGGGCACCCGGCGGACCGGAGGACTCGTTAGCCGTTATGTCCGTTGACGTGTGGCCCTCGCTCCACTGCTTCATGCCCGCCGGACCTGGAGGCCACCACCCGAACACGATCAATACAGCTACACTTTACACCGGCGAGGCGAGCTCTTACACGTGCACTCTGGACATCACACATGGCATGAAGCACGGCCTGCTTCGCCTCGGGCAGCTGATGCCGCCGGAGGCCATGGACGAGGGTACAAGGTCCTTTGTGGCATACGTGGAAGACAGGGAGCGGCACCTCTTCTCGCACTACGACGGTGGGCAGCTGGCCTTCAACCTCCGCGTCGGGCCGGGCAAGACGGTGTTCTGGAGCACGCACATGGGCGCGTACGACGGCGTACTGCGGGCGATGGAGCCGAAGCCTGACGTGGCGATCCTGGCGCTTGCGGGGCGCGCGAACCTGAACGGCCGCCCGTTTGACGGGTCGGCGGCTGACTTTGTTGTCGAGAAGATCAAGTGGCTGGGCGAGCCGGCGACTGTCATCTGGTGTCTGCACGACGAGAGGTGAGTCCGAGACTCCCTAAAGACTAGCATGGGATGGCTACCTATTCTTGGGAAACGGCTGCTAACCTCTTGCCAGTCCCATCAAGCCGTACCGGGTTGATACCGCCGCCGCCGACTCCAAGGTGCACCGCGAGACCTCTTCCCGCATCTTGACTTTGAAAAACGCCGTGCCGACTGCTTTTGTGGGTTTATCCTCGCTGCCGGCGATCTCGCCGGCAGCGTGGCCGATGCCTCAGCCACCGGAGCGGAACTACGCAGCTCCGTGTCACGCGTTGAGCACGTGACCGGCCTCGGCGCTGGACTGATATCCAGCGCCGGTCAGCTCCTCCTCCTTTCTCAGACAATCAATCCATCTTCATTGCAGTAATACGTCCCCTACGTGACGTACGCTGCTACTCCGCCTGTGAAACCAACAGCTTTGTTCCCTTAGAAGGAGCGCGTGAGGCGGAATGGAAGAGGAGAGGGCATGGGCTTGAGGTCTAATAGAAACGGGCTGTCTGCTGTCTATAAAGGTACGGTACCCATAGTCGTAGATGCCTAATCGCTACGTACCTACCTAAGCCTGATGCGAGCTATTGTGTGAGTTGGCAGCTTGTTGCAGTGACTTGGGTACTATTGTCAAGATCTGTTGCGACATGTGTAACTATTGCTGTAATTATTTGCTTTAATGTTGCAGAAACTAACTGAATAGTTATTGCAGTTGACCTTAAATTGGCGACGCAACCTTCGAAGTCGCATTACACAATAATTGTTGCCATGATATGTGGATGTGTCTAAATTCATGCTTGTACATCCTTAACCATAGCAGGAGCAAAAGAGAAACGTCTGAAACCCCTCTCTCTGTGCCTAGAGGCGCGTTCTTCTGAGTTCCTTTGCAAGCACAAATGGAGCCATGATCACCAGGTACGCTTGATGTCACCTGAGATAGCTCGTGAGAAGACCGAGCCGATAGATCAGCAGTTGGCACTCCCAAGCCCAGTGTAGTGGCTTCCGAAGATTCGCCTGCCATTAACAATCCAAATCTGTCCGCCCAAACTTCTGCCGCAGTTGTCCGAAATAGCAGTCATGTCTTTTTGGATATCTCCGCAATGAACGTTAAGATGGGCGTTGTGCTGGAGTACAGGTCAGCCTTATAGCTCGTTGCACTCCTGTACAAAAGTTCCTAGCCAAAGGAACGTGACTTACAGTGTTACAAAGGAACATGCCGCAGCCGTGAGAGCGGCTCACGCGAGCACACGCTCCACGCGCAGCGCCGCACCACGCAGTGCCGAGGTCTCTGAGGTAGCGGAGGCCTTCGATGCACTGCGTGTGCCAGTTACCGATTCTACCGCCCCAGCCACAATCGAACTGTGTACAGAATCAGCCAAATATTTATGAGAAGAAAGTTTCGCAACTTCTTACGTTGCCCTGGTGGGCCTCGAGACCCCTTTCGTTCAGCCCGTCATACTCAGAGCTCCCAAAGTCTTTGCCGTCATATTTCGGGTTCAGTTTCATGATCTGGTTGTAGATGGACTCCGCGGTTCCGCTCAGCGTGACCTTGGGTCTCCCGACAGTGATCGGGCCGGTGAACTCAAGGTCCACGATGAGGAGGTCCGCAGCAGCCACCTCTTCGGTAGTTCGGAAGTGCAATCCGTTCTCAGCTGGAGCTGGAGAGGCCAATGCCCAAGGTTCATGTTAGCTACAATTTTGTTGGTTGCATGGTTGACTTACGACCGCGGCCACGAAGGCGAAAGCTGCAACGATGTTCTTCATGTTTGAGAGTTTGGGTGTTGGGCAATCAGAGACTTTAAGGTGTTTGTTCAGTGATGAATGAGTTACTTGTTGATGAACTTTAGGCTCGCGAAACTGAGAGGAACAGTTCAAGAATTTGTTGCGCTGGGCAAACTCCATCCTACTTGCAGATCACGGATAGATTTGGTGCGTGACACTCTTGCCGAGAGGTGGCATAGTCTTCAATATTCGCCAAGTAACAGCTGAATATTTCTTCTCCAAATCTGATATGCTAGGTCGGACAATCCTCGCACCCAAACTGCGAAAGTATGTTCAATTATGACGCCCCCATTCGGGTTCAGCTGCATTTTCAAATTTAACTGCTTAGGAAAGTCCGAACGGGCCAACGGATTTTGAAAAGTCCCTGCTTCTCCCCTGATCATTGAGAGTCGCGAGACTTACAGACTTCGGCCTTCTACCAGTAAGGGAATGCTGACTGCATGTAGTAGTAATAGTAGGATGAGCTTGGCTCCAAACTTGATTACGCCAAGCCTGCAATTCACAGCTCCTCTCTTGGTACGATGTAGCAAAAGTTGGAGGTGGTAGAAGAAAGAGAGATTTCAATATACCCGTTGAACAAGTAAAATTGGCAATAATGGCCAACTCATGTAGAGTAGGCTTTGCTCGTAGAATCTCAGCTACTTCGGGTTTCGCCCCCCGCCCCCACTGACAGGCGAAACCATCCAATAGTATCTATGTTACTGACCTGGTCGGACAAAAGTGGGATGATAACATTTGCCAGTGGGCGAATCGGATCATTATTGCAGGGGAAGTTCAAAGAGGGCTGGGGATTGAGATGAAACAGAGACGATGCGGCGTGTGCGGAAATACCAGTCACGACGCATGAACCTGTCCGATCGATGTGTGAGTATTTCAAGAAGATTGATTAAATCGATTGTAATTGATTCCTGCCGTTCTTCTTGAGCTGTAGCTATGAAAGACCGTATGGTAGCAGTGAGGTGGCCAACTCGCAACTATTAATAAATGTGAGTGCCGAAATGCGTTGCCACGGCCCGTCCCGCAATGATTTCGTAAGCGGCCCTCGGAATCCGACACTCCGTCTCAAAAACGCCGGCTACTTACTCGCTGGAGTTGAGCTCCAACGACTCAAACACTTGAAGTGACATTCCACGAACCTCTCTACCTATTATCTATCTTTGCCTCCACACAATCTCACCGCAGCGAATCCGCCATGGCTACCATCGTCCATGACAAAGACCTAATCTGCCCTGACTGTGGCTTGGAGTTTCGCCGTCTTGATCACCTCAAACGACACACCGCTCTCCACAATGGCCGTAAGCCCTTTGCCTGTTCCGCCTGCGGCCGGAGCTTCTCGCGCAGGTGAGCCAGAGCCAGCCACCCATATCGATATGCCAAGGCCACGAACTGATACTGCTGCAGAGACACGCTACAACGGCACGTCGCTGTTCACCAGCCGTCGGACACGGCCGTCTCACCGCAGGCCATATCGGCAACCGACAGGAGCGAGGCAGCCTGTTCCCACTGCCGCGCCTCTAAGCAGAAGTGTGATGGCATCCAGCCCTGCAACCGGTGCACTAAGAAGGGTGTCGAATGCGCGTATCTGCCTCGTCGGATGCGCCAGGTGAAGAAGCTTCACATTCGTCCTGACCCTGAGTCGTCCTCAACCGAAAGCGAAACTCAAGACTTGATCGGAGGAGATGCCAACGCGGCGTCCTTGACATTGTCGCACGTCTCTTTACAGGAAAGCACCAGCCCAAGTCTCTTTCGTCCCACGCCAGCATCAACTGCGACACCGGCCGATATACGGCAACTCTGGCAGGAGCTGCTCTCACAAGCCCCCGTACCGTCAACCTTGCCGATACAGGGTATAGACGCAATCATGAGTGACCTCCTCAACGTCTCCCATGAGCAAGGCAGCTTCCTTGACCTAACGCCTTGGTCTCCGACCACAGATGGTGGCTTCCTGGCCCCAGATGCCACTTGGCCCGCGGCCCCGGCCCTGCCAGCCCCTTCCCCAGGAGAGGGTATCTTGAGGATACCAAATGTACCGAGCCTCTCGAGCCAGGAGCAGGCAGCCATCGCCGTAGACATAGACGTCGGCGTTGACGCCGAGAACTATGGCCATGTCCCTTCTCTATCCTTGCCCAAATATGAGAGCATCGTACATTGGGCCCTAGTGCTCCTCCCGGGCGTAGTCCTACCCGCCGTCGAACCTTTCAGCGCATTCATCCAGCTCTACTTTGAACGCTTTCACGATCTCATACCTATCCTTCATCGACCTACTTTCGACCCAAATACGGCAAGTGATACCTTGGTACTCGCGATTGCCCATGTCCAGCGCTGCCCACCGATCAAACAAATCAAATCGAGCACCTCGATTTGTTGATTTGGCTCGTCTTTCGCCCTCGATTTGAATGTTTGGCAAATACTTGATCGATTTGGCCTAAT
>WIGN01000253.1:0-60369 GCA_014235955.1 Colletotrichum sojae | reverse complement strand
TGGTTCGGGCGAGCGGCCCAGGCCTAGTGCCGCGATTAAAAGTCCAATCATCCTTCTTGCCCATGTTCCAAATCCCGCTTTATAAGTACGGAGATCTCTAGCTGATTTGCGACATACTCGAAATTGCTCGTTTTTTACACTTACGCGAGAAGGGAATTGTAAGTACTATAATATCGTAACTGTAGCCGCCTCGACTCCGTTGAATGGATGTCTACTTGCCATCTCGGCATCCAGCTTCTCTTTCAGACAATCTTGGAAGGAATCCGCTTCTTCAGCCTCTACACGACCATGGTGGTAAAACCGGAAGCATCCCACCCTCGTGAATGTCATCTCTTCAACCTTCGCCGGCGCGAGGATAAGCCCCCATATCTCCAGGTCTACCATAGTACTATCGTTAGCAACAGCGTGGCCACTGATTTTTGTTCCCCTTTCGTATAGCGTTTCCACGATCTTTGTTAACAGCTCCACCCTACTGTATCCTTTCCCGTTGGATGCGCTGTACTCTTGGGCATCCGATTGATAGTCGAAAACATTAGTCCAACCGTTCAATGAGCTTAAAAACAACATGTGTCCATGCTCGTCGGTGAACGGCTCCACCAATACATGTGAGTGTGGAATCTCCGAGCCGAGAGGGCTAATCGAACATGAAGTGCATCTCCCCTTGACTAGCAAGGCAGTCCCTTCTCCAACGGCACCATACGGCGCTGATTCAATTCTCAGTTTTGGTACGTACCCAAGTAATTCGCCTGATGCTTGTATCTCATCGCTCTCTGTGGAAAAGTCTGCTGTGGAAAAGTCTGACCTGAAGCGCATGTCTACCGGATGCGCGAACGAGGTCCAAGACCAGGTCGGGCCTGTATACTTCTTGGGCCTGTGAGCCTTCGGGGGCTCCCATTTACTCTTCCAGACTAGTCTCTGTGGTAATTGCGAAGTCCAAAAACCGGCGACGTATTGGTCGGAGCTCCTGAACATCTCGGCGAACTCCGTAGCGGTCCCGGATATTGCCAAAGGCCTGTCGGCCTCCTCGGAAAAGTTGCGAGAGCTGTAGTCCTCCACTATTTCGTCCCATCTTTTCATGGCTTTCTGCTTCCAGGCTGACCACGAAGTATCAGTTTCTCGGGGCGGAGCAGATGGCATAGAGTGGACGACCGGTCGTGCGCTCAAGTCCGCCTCGTAACCGTCAACCCAGAATTCGCCGACCGGAACACCTCGGCATTTCCACTGAAGCTGGTTCCGCTTGAAGAATATCACGCGGTTAGATAGAAGCTGTTCTTGCAAAGCCCATCCCCGTTTTTCAAGGGGCTCTTTGATTGCATCCTCTTGCGCCTCGGTCTTCTTGTTCCGGTCGACTGTGACATGGGTGTCGTTCCACGTTGATATCGTGCCCATGAAAATTGGACTCTCGACGCCTTCTTTGTTATAACATGGGAACCTCAGTACCTGGTTGTTGGTAAACGGCGATCGCCTGGGATTCAAGAAGCCCTCCGTGGCCGAGGCCGCCGACGATGCGCAAATGGTGAGAACCGCGCGCTTGTATATACTCGACATTTCAGCAATCTCCTCCATCTTTGACACCTCGTCATCCTGCACAATGCATAGAGCATCGACCCAAAGAAAGGAAATGTTCAAGGTGACGCACAATGTCACGGCGTCCCGTATGGTGGCCGGTAAAGCCTGCAACGGAAGATCTTGTGAAAGCTCGGCGGAGTTGTGGGAGAGGAGCTTCAGAGCCTGATCTCCACCCCAACAGTAGCTGAGAGCGGCATACTCCAGCGGTGCCTTGATTTTCCTGGTTTGAACTAGTCTCAGCTTTGGTGGTTCTTGGTTGCTGGAGATCTCGACAAGCTTCGCGGGTGCAAGCTTCTGGTTCGATGGAGCCCTGCACTCTGAGTGATGGTCCAAGCACGTATGCAGCCACTTCTTTACACGTCCCAGACTCTCATGGAGTCCTGCATGAGATTGTGTGTGTTGGTTTGAGATGTAGGTTGCTGGCCAAGTCCCTTCGAACGGAGGCGTCAGCAAAGGAGGGAGACGCAAGGACTTGGAGACACACACCTTCTTCCGCGTAGACGTACGTGTATGATTTGGGCCAGATACCCCGCGCAAGTATCGGGTTAGGCAGCCACAGATTTGATACTCCAAGCGATGGTGTACTAGATACCAGGCGTAGAGAAAACGGGGACGACCTGGAGATCCTGCTGGCGTAATGGCTTTCAGGTCGGCTAGCCTGAAGGGAGACGTTTTCCCCAAGGCTTCCATGCCGCTCCACCTCAAGATAGACGATTTCCCCAAGGCCTCCAACATCCGGAAGGTCGCGAAGCTTGAACTTCGCATACATTTCTTCACCAGGCGTCGACGGCAACTGGGGGGCCCCCCAACAAATCTGAGGCAGTGTGAGAATCCATTTGGGATGCCAGGCCGTGATAACGGACCTGCGGCGGCGGCTTTGTCCGTAATTCTAAGCCACACCTCCAATTCTTCCAACTCTATTGCGATTAAGGAGCACATGTGTGCGCCTGTGTTGCGGATCTGTCGGAGTGTCAACCGTGGCTGCTGATCCTCGTATCTCATCCTCAGATCGACGCCGAATCTTCGGCAGTGGCCGCACGAATGTACGTCGACCGCAAGAGGCGCCATGGTCTTCCGAGCTGTTCACGGAGCAGAATGAATAGAGTAGGTCGTGACCGACAACACTTATGGTTAGAGGAAGAAATAAACCCAAGTGAGGGGTTTCCTGCTAGGCCCCGCCTGCGGTCATCGTGGGACTAAAACATATCACACCCACCACTGGTGGTTTTCTCCCTCCACTTACGTTCTCTTGGCTGGTTGGCTGGCCTTCTATAGTGCCTAGATACTCCACACTGCGGGTAGAAGCAGGCTACCTTGGCATGGAGGATGGAGAATAAGCACATCGATACGCGTAGCTAACCAGCACTTGAATGTTGGCCGCCAAGTCGCCTGGGCTGCCCGATGGGGCAGGTGCTTACGGACAAGTCGTTGTTCCAGGCCCGAAGAAATAGGCAGAAACATAGAATTTGCTGTGGGAAATCGTGCCCACGATATTTGGTCCGGTCTGCAGCCATCCACACCATCAAAACATCAATTCACATCAATCACGGCAGCAAATGATCGGCCTAGGATCACCATCGTCGGCCGGCAGCCGCCTCAGCCCCGGCGCCAAGGCGGGTCTCGGCGTCGGCCTGGCGGTCGCCGTGGCCTTACTCGGAGCGGCGGCATACTGGTACGCACGCCGGGTGCTGAAAAAGGCCCGGGCAATGCGGGCTGAAGACGGAGGGTGCGTTGCGTCGTTTTCTCTCTCTGATAAAGGAATCAACTTACAAAATGCGCAGTTTCGGACTTGCGGAAGAGGGAATAAGACGGAGAGATGGGAAGGGGGAGGAGCCTATCGTGTGTGAAGGTGGCTCCTGCAACAAGCTGAGAATGGTCGCGGCATAGGACCGATCGTGATTCCGGAGGTGGTGTAGTTGCTGTGCCGTTGGCGATGACGTCGTACAAGCAAGAGGGGAAAGGCAAAGATGGCAAGCACGGCACGGAATCGGAGACAAAAGTACCCAGTTTCCCATCAAAGTCAAGGCCCAGAAGCTTATTAGCGTGCGGCCTATTCCGTGCTGGGTTTGGCCGGGAGAAGAAGGGAGATCAAACTGGTTTTCGATGGGTCGGTTACGAGGATTTTCGGCGGGAGTCTGGGGAGGGGGAGCATGGGCCAGATAATGCGGGATATATGGGCATCTGACGGGGATCTAGTTGTTGGGTGAATCGGTGTTTAGAGAAAGGATGGGATATCTAATCTCTATCCATGGGAGGCTAATAAGTGATCTGTTTGTCGGAGCGCAATAAGTTGTGAGGAATTGATATAGCAGCATATGCGTATTATCCGTAATCAACAGCCGGCTAGCAACAGCAGTTCGACTCAACAAAAGCAAGGAGAAAAATGAAACCGGAACGAGAACAAAAGAAACAAGGCTGTCCAATGGAAGCCCAAAAGGCCTCGCCGACAACAATGCAGCTAAAGCAAGGTTTGCGGCCGTCGCCACGGTGAGAGAGGCGCGGCATCTCACCGCAACCCACTACAAACCGGGACCGGACAGGGGTAAAAAGTGCGAGGGGGGGATGAGATGATGGGAAGATGATGCAGCTGCAGAGGGGAAGTCAGAAATTGCGCCTTAGAGGATTCGAATGCCTCGAAAAAGAAGGAGGGAGCTTGAGAGAAATCCCATGCGATGCGGGCAGGATGACTCGCAGCACCAGCGGGCGATCCGGCGACCCAGTCAACGAAGCGCCGGGCCAATGTAAACAAAGCGATGGGCGGCGGGGCGGATGCAAACACATGGGCAAACAACACAAACGCGCGCCCATCACCCGCAGTAGTTTATCGGGCTTTTTATTTTCTGTGCTCTGCATCCTGATGCACCTTATTGCCACGCGATGAAGTCGAATCCGATTAAACATGAGAGAGCCTCACTTTCCCACATTCCACCACGATGCGGCCATGTGTGAGACCGTCCATCGCATAAACATTACATTTGAAGAGGTGCGAGGGTGTCTCGAGGAGCTTACCTAAGACAACATCATATGGTAAACCGGGCTGAGGTGACAGGCACTGGCAGGCAAGCAAGGCAGGGGATTTAAGCGATTAAGTAGCCAGGTACCTTACCAGGCCGATGCTAGCGGGGATTGGACGACCAATGGCGGGGTAGCTGTTCCTGAAACCCACCATGAGAATAGCGAGAGCAGCGGCGTTGCCCCAGACGACGCCCCACCATGCCAGCTCGTTCAGGCGAACCCGCTAAATCTGCCCCATCACGTCCCGATGGTCACAGAGTCACTTTCTACCTTTGCCTTTGCCTTTCACCACCTTTCGCTCTTTCCCCATTCCCTCACCATCACCACCTTCCCCGACGACAACTTCCTCGCCCCGGATCGCAGTCTCTGACAATTCACATCTCGACGCCTTCACCACGAGACTGCAGATTCCTAATTCGTCTTCAGCCTTGTCTGCTTTTTTTTCTATCATTTTTCCTTCCATCTGGACCATGCACCCCGAGTCGCAATTTTCGTGACCGCTCGCTCATCCTCGGAAAGTAAACAAATCCCCAACACGCCAACGAAAAAAAGTCCCGACACTGGCCGCCCCGCCCGCGTGAATAGCATCAACACCCAACACCACATTCAGCCTTTTTTCTTGCGCTGCGCCCACTCGTTTTTGCCACAGCATCACACCCTCCGCCTGCGAGCGACCCCTAATCACGACTATTATACCCCCGAACCTGGCCGACATTATCCCTGACATCTTACCTGCCTGCCGTTTTGTCGACCTCTCGATCCGCCATGGACACCAGCTACCTGTCCCAGCAGGTCAACAGCATCATCGGCCAGCTGCATGGCCTGTTTGACGAGATTGGCGTCCCCAACAATGACCGCGAGGCGCGCGAGGCAGACGTACGCTCCAGCTCCGCCCTCGCTTTTTCTTTGGGTCGCTGTGCTGACACTGTTTGCGACAGCTCTTCAATGCCCTCTCCAAGGCCTTGAACGACCAGGTCCGGCTAGTCACCACCGAGAAGGAGGAGATGGTCGAGGAGGCAGAGCGCCTGATTAACAACATCCGCCAGATGGAAGCATCCATCAGCGGCCGCCGCGACCGCGACGCCGAGGACATCAAGATCACCTACCCCCTTGTCCGATGTCTAAAGACCCTGAAGGAGAAGCACTCCCAGTTCAGCAGGTTGCACAGAGAGCGCTTCGAGCAGGTTAGGAGTAAGTTGGCCCCCGCCCCCGAGCAAAGAAGACGAGTCGTTCCGGGTGCAGTCACGCTAACTTGGCGTCTCTCACCCTCTAGAGCTTGTCGAAGCCCTCGAGTCGTACTCCTCCCACCTCGAAGCCACCTTTGTCCAGATCCCCCTACCCCCGACGGGCCCGAACCAGTCCATACCCCCCAACTTTGACCTGTCGCCCGCGTACGTCGACAAGCTCGACAACGAATTTACGAGAGTCTACGAAGAGTACAGCCGACGTGTCGCAACGGTTAAGGCCCTTTGCGAGCACATCATCCAACTCTGGGCCGAGCTTGGGACCCCGCAAGCCCAGACCGACGCCGCCATCGTTAAGTACTACCGCGAGGCGCCCGAGCAGCTTGGCCTCCACCAGGTGGACATCGACCGCCTCAAATCGAAGCGCGACAAGCTGTCGGAAGAGAAGAGAAACCGCGAGAAGCGCCTCAAGGATCTACGCGCCGCCGTCGAGGCACTTTGGGAGAAGCTCGAGGTCGACGCAGCGGAGAGGAAGGCGTTCCTGAACAGCAACCGTGGCTGCGGCGTGCGCCAGATCAACGAGTTTGAGGACGAGCTGGCGCGCCTGAACGAGCTTAAGCACCAGAACCTGCACCTCTTTGTCGAGGATGCCCGCTTCAAGCTGCAAGAGCTTTGGGACGCCCTCTACCTCTCCGAGGACGAGATGCTCGAGTTCACGCCTGCCTTTTCCGATGTGTACAGCGACGCCCTTCTCGAGGCCCACGAGCGCGAGATTGCCCGGCTCGAGGTCCTTCGGGAGCAACGTGCCCCCACCCTCGCCCTCATCGACAAGCACAAGAGCCTCACCCACGACCGCGACGAGCTCGCAGCCTCGAGCCAGGATGCGTCCCGTCTCATGCTTCGCGGACAAAAGGGAGAGAGGCGCGACCCTGGCAAGCTGCTGAGGGAGGAGAAGATGCGCAAGCGCATTGCCAAGGAGTTGCCCAAGGTCGCCGCCGAGCTGCGCCAGGTCCTCGAGCAATTCGAGGACGAGTACGGTCGTCCCTTCCTAGTCCACGGCGACAGATACCTGGACGTCATCGACGCGGATGAGCGTCCCGCACCTGGTCCGCGATCCAAGACACCCGGAGTCGGGAGATCCGATTCGGCGACCAAGCCTAGAACGGGCCACAGCCGCGCGAATAGCGTCAGCTCCGCCGTGAGACCGCCGACCCGCCAGGGAGCCAAGACGCCCGTCGCCAACGGCCCCGCGACCAAGCGCAGCGCCAACAACATGAACGGTGCCTCCCAGGCGAGACCTGTTTCCGCCCACGCCAAAGCCCCGACGAGCCCCAGACCTGTGTCGTCACTGGGCAACATTCACAGCAACTACGGCATCCTTAACAAGGCGCCTGGCAGCCCGTCCAGGATACCGGCCCGCGCGCCGTTGTCGAACCTCAAGCAGGGCAACAACACGACTGGGAGACCAGAGTCGAGAATCGACGCCTACGCAACAATACGCGGCGCTCCGCCGCTGCGAGCACCGCCTCCCAAGATGCGCGACCTCCACACCCTCGACTTCGAGACCCCCGTGAACCACTACAAGTCGGCCGGCCTTGGCTCTAGCATCGTCAGGCAAGTCGAGTTGGAGGACGTGTACGGTACTGACTGTCAAGAACCTGGGCTGATGAGAGCCAACTCGACGCTTTCGCATGCCTCGCAGACGTCGCACGCCTCCACCGGGTCGTTCAGATCCCACGCGTCGGTACGATCCCAAAACTCACAGGCCTCATCCCAGTACGAGTACCACTCGTCGACGCTACGGCAACAACCGCCGCCCTCGTACCCGCAAGCCCCGCCGCCGCGACAGATCTCCAACTCATCGACAGGATCGAGCAACATGACGGGGTCGGAGAACTGGGAGACGTTCGACGACAACAGCGAACCGGAGCAGGACGCCACGGACACTTACTACGCGAAGGTGCGGGCGGCAAGAGCGGGCAAGCGCTTTGAGCCAGAGGAGGGATACCGTCCGCCGACGGCGCAAGGCGACCCCAAGAGGCAGCGCGGGTTCCCGCCGCCGCAGCAGCAGCAGCAGCCGGCACGTACGGGGCAGACGTACGTCGACGCCGAGGGCAACCGCATCATCTCGGGTAGCGAGTGGACTGACGACGGATACTAAACGATGTCACGATTCTAATCATGAAGTGATGGCGTCGCTTTCGTCTTCGTCGTATTTCTTGCCGCTCGCTTTCCGAAAAACTTTTCTTCGTCTTTCACTGATGATGATGTCGGATGATTATGCCCCCCCTGCCCCTCTCTTCAACCCAACCCTGATGTCAGGAACGATCAAACGAGCTCAGACTCACGACCTTTTCAAGTCTTTTCAGCAAGCAAGCAACGTGCGATCAAAATGAAACGACGCCGAGAATCTCTGGACGAGAAACGGAAGCAACAACACACACCTGTCTGACGCGGACACCTTTTTTTCCCTTCAGAATTCTCTTCTCTACCTTTTTTGGTGTCGTTATTACAAGTCTTGTATTGATGGGTGTCGACCTACCTTTATCTTGCCTTGCATGGAGGGAGTGGAGGATAACCGGACGTGTCCCCTTTTTTGACCTGACCCTTTGGTCATATCATAGGTCTTCTTCTGGACAAACTCTGCCGCGAGGCTACCAACACCCTGCTTCTTTCTTATGTAACTGTGTTGGGGGATGGACCGCCCCCATTTGCCCGAGAGGGAAGAGGGAGGGGAGTGTCGATGATACCTTTTTTCTTTTTTTAATTCCTGGGAAAGGAGGGTCAAACAATTGGGAGTTTTTGGGATTGTTTTGTGTGTAAGGAGGGAATGGCCACCCTCGGGCGAGCGTGTCGTCGCTCCTCATGTTTTCCCTATTGTTAGAGTCTTGTTGAAAGTTTTTTTTTTTTTTGTCGAGGCCATAGCCAGCTGGGATCAAGTTCGGCGTTGTCCTATTTTTTGTTTTTTTGCGGTAGTATAAAAAGTGATGCGCGCATCTACTTCTCGTAATGGTGTTCCCTCCAGTCGTAGTAAGATTAGTGTGATGATGGGTAATGTGTGATGCATGAGAAGAACGATAGGAGACGCTGGAAGAAGGGCCTGATCTACCTGTGCTACGAGGCAACGTCCCAAGACTTTATGGCAAACGGGAGCCCGGCCGCTAGTCATGCCATCCCCCCAGATCCGCTATGACGACCGGTGATGTCGAGATCTTCGGTCGTGTTTCCCTGGTGGTGATTAGCCTTTTCTGCTGGGTAACTTGGCCGGCAAGCTGGGGAGGGGAGCTTTCGGTGTGAGCTCGCTGCCGAGCTCCCCCTCAAGTCAAGGGTCTCCATAAAATCTGCGTCATGTCCCACTGCAGGAGCTCGAGTTCCCAGGGGTTTTTTTGGTGTCTCAGCCTTATAGCGCTGTCGGTCCACTGAAGGGGCGCTGGAGCAGGTGTTTGGTTGGAGGTAAAGTACCTACCTAAGGTGGGGAAAAACAGTACGAGGGGAGGTCGCCGGGCCACCCGTTCGTCTTGTCACCTTTTCCATCCATCCTTCCCCCAAATCCCACCGTTTCGTTCGGTTTTCCTGCCATCTCCCCCAAATTCGTCCCTTCTTTTTTTTCTCCGCACCGTTTTCCTCTCCACGGTTCGGAGCTTTGCTCACTCAGCCGCGAACGTTTGCTTGTCTTGTGTTACCGTACCTTCCGCTCGTATTCTTGGCGGAATACCGTCAGGCTTGCTGCTACTCCCTTCGCTGTCTTTTCTTTCTTCAATCTCGACATTTTCGACGACAGCCGCCCTTCGTACTCAACTATCAAGACGATTCTCTCGTGACGATGGGAGCTTCTCCGACAGCCTAAACGACACACCCCCGTTCGAAGCAGAGAACACACGCGAGAACGCGGAAGGCAGATGCGGCTGCAGCTCTCCACCCTGACCGCGCGACGACGACGATGATGATGAACACGGCAGCGCACCAACCCGGAGGCGCCTCCGATGCTGCCGCCGCGCTGAAGGGCGCGAGCCTTGCGTTCAAGAATGTCCAGCCGAAGACGAAGGCTAAGCCTGTGCCGCCGCCGAAGCCAACTGCCACGAGTGCCTCTTCGACGGCAGCGGTGTCCCGGAGCACGACCGCCGCGACGACGGCATCACACCGCAGCACGACAGCCTCGACGACGACACACCGCAGCACGAGCCCGATACAGCGCCAGCACACGGGCGCAAGCGCGAGCACCTTCGGCCGCGACGGCACCGTCGACCTCTCCTCGCCCGCGTCGGCCGCCCACCTGACCCCCCACACCCGCCTCGACCCCAAGTCCCCGAGCTACATCGCCGCGACGCTGGCTGCCTCGCGGAGCGCGTCGCCCACGCCGCAGCCGCAGGCCAGTCCGTCCGCGCTGACGCCCGCGCAGGTGAACCAGCTGCAGCAGATGCGGCACAGCGCGCAGCGGCGGTCGGAGGAAGACCACGACGGGGAGGATGGGTCGGGACTGCCGGATACGACCTCGATACCCGCCACAGGGCGGCTGATTAGCATGTTCGAGAGCGGGGAGGATGTGGATCCGGTGAAGCGCAGCGCGAGGCCGAGGCAGAGGGTCCCGACGCCCGAGAGGGAGCTTAGTCCTGCGAGGGCCAAGGCCGCGAGGCTCGGGATCGAGGAGAGGTCTAGGACGAAGCCGAAGCCGAGGCCGGTTACGCCGACGCCGATCGAGAGGGAGGGGGAGGTTGTTACCCCGAGGCAGAAGAAGCTTGTGCCGAAGCCTGCGAAGCCGAGACCGATTACGCCGACGGTGGTCGAGGTCAAGGCTAAGGGGGACATGTCGCCGCCGGTGCTGAAGTCGCCGAGGCCGCCCGTGTCGCCGGGCAAGAAACCGGCGGCCCCGACGAAGAAGCTGCAGCCCGCGGCCGAGCTGATGCCTGCAAAGAGTCTCGATTCGAGGTCCGTGGCGCAGGCTGCGAAGGTGCCTATCACGCAGACGACCAAGGTGGAGGCGAAAGCCCCTCCTCCCGCGCCGGAGCCGCGGCGATCGAAGACGAAGGTCAGCCAGGAAGCCCCCGGCTCTCCCAAGATGACTGTGCGGGCGGCGACGGAGGTCGTGTCGCCCAAGCCGAATCGCCCGTCGTCCAGGGCCAAGGTTCGCGCGCCGACGCCGCCGCTGCCTCGTGGCTCGGCGAAGGCCAGGGAGGAGTGGATGTCTTCTACGGTGCCGAAGAGCATGGCTTCGGTGTTTGGCCATGGTCAAGGGCACGGCCATCACAGCCACAGTCACGATCACGGCCATCACGCTCACGCTCACGATCACGGCCCGCTGCAGGAATCCTTCCTCCCCCGCTCCGACCCCGCGCGGCCGTCGACCGCAGACACGAGCTCGTCCAACGACACTTTCGTCTCGGCGTCCTCGGTGCAGACCGCCATCCCGGACCACTCCACCACCCCGGCACGACCGAAACGCCAGACCCCCTCCCGGCTCAGCACGCCCGGCCGGTCCTCCGTGAACAGCTCCCCCACCCGGCGCACCCCCGCCTCCTCGAGCGCGAGCCTCCCGCTCAACAACCTCTCCGACGCCATCATGGCCGGGTCTCTCGCAGCAGCGCGCCTCACGCCGTCCAACACGGGCAACTCCACTCTCTCCCCGCCGCCGCTCCCCAACCGCGCCAAGTCCCCGCGGCTCCGGCAGACCCTCCGCCAGCCGCCGTCAAAGTCAGACGACGAGGACGAGATCCGCAAGAAGAAGCACCAGCGCGCGACGAACAAGCACTCCCACGCCGAGGGCGCCCGGCGCCGCTGGCGCGACGAGATCACGCAGCGCGAGCGGAGGAGATACGAGGCTCTGTGGGCGAGTAATCGCGGGTTGCTGCTTGCTACTTTTGCACCGCTAGGTCTCCAAGGCGAAGCACAGCAGCAGGGTGATGCAGCGGACTGCGTGTCCAACATCGTCGCGCGCGAGATCTGGCGGCGCTCGCGGCTGCCCGCGGAGGAGCTCGCCGAGGTGTGGGAGCTCGTCGACCACGGGCGCCGGGGGATGCTGAGTAGGCAGGAGTTTGTGGTGGGCACGTGGCTTGTTGATCAGAGGCTCCGGGGGAGGAAGATTCCGAATAGGGTCAGTGGGAGCGTGTGGGATAGTGCGCAGGGGGTTAAGGTTATGGAGCCCAAGGGGAGGAGGTAGGCGACTTTGACTTTGAAGAAGGGTGTTTGAAAGAGAAGAAGGAGGGTAACGTAAGGGAAGTATTGTGATACCGACGAGAGACGAGACTGCATTGCATAGCATAGCATGGCATTTTGTGCGATTGCTTGTATCGATACCCTAGACTCTATTTTTCTTTCTTTCTTGAATACAACTTGTCTCGTTTCTTGGTTACAGTACCTGCAGCTCGATGCCGGTTGGTTCGACACTGCAGAGATGTAGCGTTCGCCTACCCTCCAGACTTGCAACGATCCCGATTAGGATATTTTGAACGCTCTTCAAACAGCCGTAAGTAGATCGTCGCAGTGGACCACCGAGACGGGGCCGTAAGGAAAAAAAAATTTCGAACTACCATTGTTTTCAGAGTGGGTTTACTTGAACCAAACATTGTAAATGTAGCGCAGACTTGCCTCGCGGGGTGGAAACGAGCAAGTCTGGATAAAAATACCAAGACTTTTTGACATTAAGCATATTGGGGAATGTATCCACGATGACGAGGTTCGTCTCCTCCCACCTACCGTTGCGAGCACAGAGACGTTGAGTGGAATGGTCGTCGGAATGCCGCGGAATGGGAACGGAATGGACGGAATAGGCAACATCTGCTCCGCTATGTAAAACCACTAATACAGGGCGTACCGGGGACGTGGGACATGTCAAAAATGTCAAGAATGTTGTTTGTCACGCCCTTTTCATGACTAGGGATGTGGGTCTCTTCGTTCGTTTTGATTCACGATGGCGCTGGCGTTGGTCGCTAGTCGCTAGGCCTCAAATTCCTACCGAGTAAGTGGTTACGAGCTACTCGCTCTTGGGTTTTTTGCAGCGCCGAAGAGTTGGTAGACAGCTAGACAACTCCGGGATTAGACTCGAGCTTGGGGGACAGGTTTGAGTGGACGAGTCAGGGGGGCTAGAAGGGCATACCGGCGACGGGTTTGGATTCTAGGGATGGACCCTGTTGCGTTGGCGGGTACGCGGTGGGGGGGGGAAACTGTTCGTGCCCGTTGTTGGGACGGTGGATTCTGGGTCTGGGGTCTTTTGATGTTACAGAGTATATAGAGGCCAGAGACGCCTCTACTTGTAGAGTTTTGAGTTTCGACATCATCAATTCAAAGAATCAACTGCAAAACAAGTGTACTTGTTGGAGCAGACTTAGACGACAACTCAACGACACAACCATCTCACGATAGCCTCAATTACCGCAGAGCGAACAACGCAAGCCTTTCATCTCACAAGCGTTGAAAGCGCCACAGAAAATAAAAACGCAATGACGGTACCGGCCCCCCAACAGACGCCGCTCTCCATCCGCCCGGCCACACCCGCGGACGTCCCCGCCCTCCTCCCGCTGATCCGCTCCGCCTACCGCGGGGAGAAGTCCCGCAACGGCTGGACGACGGAGGCGGACCTCCTCGCGGACCAGCGCATCGACGAGGAGGGGCTTCTGGCCAAGATCACGGAGCCCGAGGGGGTTGTGTTGATGGTCACGGAAGAATCCACCACCACCAACATTATCGACGAGAAGGAAACTACCCCTCCGCCCATCTCGTGCTGCGAGGTTCTGAGGAGAGAGGGAGGCGAGACGGCATACTTTGGCCTCTTTGCTGTCGACCCGGACAGACAGGCCGGCGGCGTGGGGAGACGGGTGCTGGAGCACGCGGAGCGGTTTGCCAAGGAGCGCTGGGGGGTTAAGAGGATGGAGATGTGGGTTATCTGGACTAGGAAGGAGCTCATTTCGTGGTATGAGAGGAGGGGGTACCGCAAGACGGGGAAGAGGGAGGAGTTTCCGTACGAGGGGCTTGTTGACGGGCAGGCCTTGAGGGATGATTTGTGGTTTGAGGTTATGGAGAAGGAGTTGTGAGGAGCGGATTTGGACTCGATATAAAGGCTATGGACTTGCTAATGGGACATGATATGAACTCAAGATATACATATTATGTGCAGAGAAGTGAACCGACGAAAGAGAGAAGAGAGTGAACGAACGGTGTCTAAGCTGGACCCAGCTGGACGGTGACGTTGCCCGACGACAGGGGAACCTGCCACCCGCCCCTGGCCTGCGCGATCCCCGAAGTAGTGACCCGGAACCCGGCGCCGCCGGCCGGGGCCTCGAGCCACAACACGGCGCTCGCGGCGCGGGGCACGCCGTCCAGCTGGCCCAGCGTGACGGACACGCTCCGCGAGGCGGCCACATAACTAACCTGACTTATCACACCAGCATCCACACTAATAAACACGCCCAGCGGCCCGATGAACACCCTCTTGCGGACGGCATCCCTCGGCGACACAGTGACAGTCACCCCTGAAGTCGTGAGCGACCCGCCAAACGCAACCAGCCCCAGCTCCGAGTCCTGGACGACGTACGTCCCCGAGCCCAACGCGAGACCGAGGAACCCCGGCCCGTAGTCGCCGCTGATGCCGTCCCAGCGGAGCGTGTCGGGCCAGGAGTGGAAAGAGGCGGCGGCGAAGCCGTCCTGGTTGATGTTGGAGAGCGGGCCGGTGGTTCCCGCGTAGCCGGTGCGGAGGAGGTAGGTGTCCTGCGGGGAGGAGCGGAAGGCGGAGAGGAGGACGAGGGCGTTTAGGCCGGAGCCGTAGTGGTGGATTTGGCGCTCTATGCGGCGGAGTTTGCCTCCGTAGCTGCGGTGTTTTCATTTTAGTTCGACTCTGACATATGAAAGGGAGAGTTGAAATGTATGTGACTTACATGTTGTCCCAGTACCTTCTCGCGTTGCCGTTCCACCCCCAGTGCGCGACGGTCTGCATGAAGCCAAGGACGCTGTTGACGGACTTTGTGGCCGTGTTGGTGAAGCCAAAGTATCTGAAGCCATCGTCAGCATCAGCAACAGCTCACGAGCGCAGAAGAAATCTCACTTGGCCCAGTAGTAAACCCCCTCCTGCCCCGTCGAGTCCCACGCCATCTCGCTCCCGAACGGCACCTCCTCGCCGTCCCACTGCACCGCGCGGCTCCTCATGCTCGCCGACAGCGCGCTGGCTTTCGCCGCATGCCCCTCCCTCGTCAGATCGTTCAAGATCTCGCCAAACACCGTCTCCCCCATCAGCCCGACGCGGTTGTACCCGACGTCCCCCCGCATCCCCCTGAGGACGGTCCCCTGCGCGCGGTCGAGGTACCACTCCCAAGAATGCGCGCGCGCGACGTCCGGGTACGCCCGCGCGACGCGGTAGAGGGCCCAGTAGGTCGCCGCGACGTGGACGTAGTTGTACGCGCGGTCGATCGAGTACGCGGCCGCGCGGTTCCAGGACGTCCAGGAGCCCCAGTCGATGCTCGTGCTGTAGCGGAAGTTGGGGACTAGGGCGGGCTCGTAGAAGAAGATGCTCTTTCTGACGCCGAGATCCGTGGAGGAAGGTTGGATGGTCTTGGCGAGGACTTTGTCTACGAATTCTTCTAGTTTTGCGACTTCGGCTGCGTCCGGGCGGATTGTTTGTTTCATGAAGGCGGAGAGGTAGGAGCCCGCGCCGGCCTCGTCGCTGAGCCCCGCGACCCAGGCCCGCGAGTCCTGGGTCACGATGGAGCGGGTCTCGTAGTCGTACGTCATGACCGAGGGGGCGCGGCCGAAGGGATCTGAAGTGTCGGTGAACCACTGGGACGTCGTCGTGAAGCGGCCTAGGTCCGCGACGGCGTCGGTCGAGGGCTTGGTGATGTAGTAGTGCACTGTTTGGATCTTGCCGTCGGCGTAGGTTATGGTTAAACGTGCGCGGCCCCAGGCGGAAGACGAAGGGGTCACGGTGTACCTGCCTGCGGAGACGAGAGACACCGACAACGCGCCGGCGGGCTCGGAGACGAGGGAGCGGACGTCGGAGGGGGCCTGGAGGAAGAGCTGGGCGGCCTCGCCGCGAGGTACGATGTAGCCCGGCACGCCGACGACCGTGGGCGTCCCCGTACCGCGGACGGCGGCATCAAGCTCGCGGACGCCGCCCTTTGCGACGGAGAAGCGCACGCCGAACTGCAGCGACTGGCCGGGCTGGAGTGTCCGCGAGGACGGGGGGTTCCAGGGCGTCTGGCTGCGCCACTCGTTCTCGGCCCAGGCGCGGGTGAGGACCTGCCACTCGTAAAAGCCCTCGAAGGTCTGGCTGCCGTAGCCCGTGTCGGCGTAGCTCGTCTCGCGGAGGTCGCGGTATGCCTCGAGGGGCGTGTCGCCGAGCGGGGTTACTACTAAAGCGGCGCCGGTGCCGCGGATGGGCGCGACGCGGATCTGGCCGGCGTGCATGCCGATGTAGGGGTCCGAGAGGGAGCAGAGGCGCTGCATGTCCGGGGCGCGGCGGTTGGTGAAGATGCTGTTGAACTCGGCGGGGAAGCCGAGCGAGCCGATTTCTAAAGCGGAGGTGCCCGAGTTCTGGATCGTGAAGCGCAGGCCGAGGTCACCCGAGACGTCGAGCCATTCTCGTGTGATGTTGAGCGGGGAGTTGCCGGGGAGGGTCGGGCTCATCCGGGAGGCGGCGAGGACGCCGGACCCCGGGGTGAGGTTGGTCACGGGCTGCCGGGCGGCGGAGGAGTCGCCGTTGGTCCAGGCGCCGGTGCTGCCGGCGGTGCGGTAGCGGAAGGTGACGTCGCCCCAGTGGTACTGGCCGTTGCGGGCGCGGCGGGAGAGGTAGTCGAATGGGAGGAAGTCGAAGGCGTCGCCGGCGGGCTTGAGGGAGGCGAGGACCTGGGCGTTGCGGACGAGCTGGAGGTTGAAGTTGCGCGTTGCGAGGGTGATGTAGCCGTTGCTGAGGCCGAGGTTGTCCTGGGCCAGGACGCTGGAGACCAGCAGGCCTGACAGGAGGAGGAAGAGGCCCTGAGGGGACATCATGGCTGTGGTCTGAGGCGAGCCTTTGTGCTTGTGGCCTTGGTATCAGTGGCCTTGCTGAAGATCATGAAAGACATCGTTGAAAGCCGTGGAGGAAAGCATCGTTCATATAGACCATGGATTTTCAGTATAAGTCGAGTACGTGATGAATGATACCATGCCATTCAGCCAACTCTATGAACGATAGACTCGGACGGACCTGCGCCTGCAGATGGGCGATGCTACATTGCAAGCCTGACGGTATCGTTCCCGAACGATTCGATTCCATATTCATAGTCGGCAAGCCAGACTCCATGGCTGCTTTGGGTTCAGAGAGGCAACTCAAAAGACGAGGAAACGGAAAAATCAGAACCACCCTCCCTCTTCTAGAAGCTGGGCCTTCTAGCTTGGCCCGGGCCAGTTGCCCGAGTGCAACGATGGATCGGGCGGATCATCCGAGTTTTGCTGCCCTCGCTTGTTGTCGCTCTTCGAGGCCGAAAAGGAAGGCGTGACAGGGTGCTGTCACGATAAAGTCAAGTTCGTCCAGCCAGCCAAGGCGAGAGCTGAGCTTAGCATTAACTAATGCAGAGGAAAACGCCCCAGACGCGGGGTACGTCGGCCCATCCCTCCCATGCGTTGCAACCCTCCGCCAACGGGTTCATCACGACGTGATTGGGCCGCAAGAAGGAGAGAGTCGCATCTGGTGTCACTTGAGGCTCCATCCTCTCGACGGGAGAAAGAAAATCCACGGATGGTTCGTCTCTTTCGGTTGACCAGAGATGGGATGAGTTCGCGCAATGGGGGGGGGGGGGGGGTCCGGGCAATATTCGTATTGCTGCGTATCGATTTCAGTTTGAGTGAAGCGAGTTGGATGGAACTCTCAAAGAGGAACGATGATGTGCGTCTATAGGAATGTATTGCTTCATTTCATCAGTTTTGGAAGGTCGGTTAGCTCAACCGAGTGTCATGGTCACCCCAGGTTAAGCGCCCGAGGGGCGCAAAGACGCAACTTGCAACCGTTTGCCCCCCGGCCTGTCAATTTATTCGTATCACACACGAAATTCAGGGGGGGCCGAAAAGTGGACGACCCCTCGCCAAGGTTGTTCCCGTTAAGCATTTCGAGAAGAGCCGATCATTCGGCCCCATGATAAAAATTTCCCGAGAGCCAGTCGAGTTGATGTTTGAATCGAGTTCCATTCCTTTTCTCATGTGTTTGTAGAGTCGCTGACAACCAACTCTGCTAAACTTGTCATTCTTTTTTCCCTCACTTTCACTTTACCCATTCATTCGTTTTTTGTGTCGACCACAAACTTCCATTCTTTTCAACATGTTCGCCAACCTCCTGCGGGCGTGCCTCGCCACCTCGCTGCTGGTCCAGCCCCTCCACGCCGGCGTCATCCCCGTCCGCCGGCAGTCGACCTCGACGACGTTCAAGTCCACCGGCAACCCGATCCTCGCCGACGGCTCCGTCTTCTCGGCCGACCCGGCGCCCCTCGTCGTCAACGACACGCTCTACATCCTCTCCGGCCGGGACGCCGCGGGCCCCAACGTCAACGGCTTCGTCATGAACGAGTGGCAGATCTTCGAGGCCAAGAACCCGGACCCGGCCGGCGCCGACTGGACCCTGCATCGGTCCGTCGCCCAGCCCCAGGACATCTTCGCCTGGGCGAGCGAGGGCACCGCCTACGCCTCCCAGATCGTCCAGGGCCCGGACGGCCGCTTCTACCTGTACGCCCCCGTGACGCAGAAGAGCACGAGCTCGGCCGATCCGTTCGCCATCGGCGTCGCCGTCTCTGACAGCCCGCTCGGCCCCTTCAAGGACGCGCACCCGGCCGGCCCCATCATCTCCCAGACCGTCCCGGTCCCCGGCAACGACATCCAGAACATCGACCCCACGGTCCTCGTCGAGGGCAACAGGGCCTACATCTACTTCGGCACCTTCGGCGCCCTCAAGGGCTACGAGCTCGACGCCGACATGGTCACCATCAAGGGTGATGTCGTCGACGTGCCGAACCTGACGGGCTTCTTCGAGGCCCCCTGGCTAATGAAGCGCGAAGACACGTACTACATGCTCTACGCCGCCAACAACGCCGGCGCGGACTCCCCCTGCACGCCCACGAGCTACCACGCGTGCCTGGCCTACGGCACGGCCGAGAACCCGCTAGGCCCGTGGACCTTCCGCGGCGTGTTCCTCGATATCGTGTCCTCCACGACCTCCCACCCGGGAGCCTACCAGCTGTCCAACGGCGAATGGGGCCTGGCGTACCACACCCGCGACGCCGAAGGCGGCACGCACTTCCGCCGTAGCGTGGCCATCGACAAGCTCACCTGGAACGACGCCGCCACCCCGCCGGCCATCAACAAGATCGTCCAGACCAAGCGTGCCTCTGCGGAGGAAACCAAGCCCACCAGGAACGTCGCCACCCAGGCCCTGGCCTCATCCGAGGGCGAGACGCCCATCCAGTACTGGATCAGGTCCATCAACGACGGGCGCGTCGAGGAGGCGCCGCTGCCGCCCGACTACTGGTCCAGCTACGCCGCCGAGCAATCCCCCGAGACGAGCACGCTGACGCTGACGTGGAACGCCACGCGCGAGCTGGACGGCGCCGCGCTGGCGTTCTTCGCGGACCAGCCCGCCGGGTCGAGGATCGGCGTTGCCCCGCCCAAGGCGTGGAAGCTGGAGTACAAGGACGGGAGCGCGTGGAAGGCTGTTGATGCGAGCGGAGCGTACCCGACGGAGGTCAGCGACGAGCCGGCCGAGGTCAAGTTTGCGGCCGTCAAGACTAGCGGGCTGAGGGCTGTGTTGACGGCGTCTGGGAGCGGGCAGTTTGCTGGCGTTGCAGTTAAGGAGTTCTTTGCGTATGCTCCCACTGCTGCGTGAGGGGGTGTATCTAGCTTCAGAGATGCTGTAAGATAGTCCTGAGATCTGGGATGATTCGCTGTTCATATTCAACCACTGTATACATAGCCTCAGTATCTAGACATTCATGTAACATTTCAAACACTTCAGAGAAGTCAGGAAAGGTTCAAGAGGTGACACAACTATGTCCAATGTGTGGTATGTAGAGGTGACTCAACACCAGGCCAAGTAAATTTACAAAAGAAGAGAAGTGGAAACGGAGACTCAATCATCTCCAAAAGAATTATCGCGCCTCCTCGGCGCCCTCGAAGATGGCCACGCCAAGCTTCCTCGTCCACGTGCTGCCCTCGCTGTCCTTGATCTCGACATCAAAGTAGTCGATGCCCTTGTCCGTCTTGGCCGCGTAGGTAGCCTTGCTCCCCTTCACGCTCACGACGCCCTTCTCCCCGCCGGCGACCGTGAAAGCAGGCTCCTTGAAGCCCAACGCCAGCGCCGCGAGATCGATTTCGACAGTCCCAGCCGGCGCGACAAAAACATGCGGGTCGGCCATGAAGTTGAGGTACCCCTCGATGGGCGTGTACCCCTCCCCGCCCGTCGACCCGTCCCACCAGTCCGCGATGCCATCTCCATCGGCGTCCCAGCTCGCGGCGCGCTTCGTCTCCGGGAAGTCCTCCAGCCCGCCGGCGTCTTTCGGGTCGTCGATGAGGCCCTTCTTCCCCGAGACGGAGCCCACGAAGGCGGCGGTCCCTGTGAGGGTCTCGTTGACGATGCGCGCGTCGTGGAGGTCGCGGACGGGCTGGCTCGCTCCGGAGTCGGAGAGGACGCGCTTGTAGGCCTCGGTCGAGGGCTGGGTGTCGACGTGAGACTCGAAGAAGGGCTCCGGGAAGAACTTCTGGTACGTCGGCGCCGGGGAGAAGCTCACGTCGGCCCAGCAGGCGATGTTGGCCTTGACGGAGGTGCCGTCGCCGGGCGGGTACTGCGTCGAGTCCTGGTCGAAGGCGCCGGGCATGGAGTTGCCGGCGCAGTGGTACTGCTGCATGCCGGGCATGTTGTCCTCGTACTTGGGGGGGATGTCAGTCAGGGTCTGTGGAGATAGGGGCAAATGTGGAGTGAGTTGGGCTTACTTGGGCTCTGAGGGCGTATGTGTGGCTGCTGGCCGGACCCTGCTTGTAGTAGTTTCCGACGAAGTTGACCTGCTTTGCGCCTCCGTCCGTGACGCGGTTGCCTGTCGAGGACGTTAGTAACTCAATCTCATAACTCGGGTTGTCGGGTACGCGTACCAAAGTTGTAGACGACGTTGTTGCGAATGTCGAGACGCCCAGCAAACGCAGCGTTATCGTCAACGCCACCGCCCATGCTCCAGCTGCGGCCCTCGGCGTGCGCGAGCAGGTTGTGATGGAACGAGCCGACGTCACCGCCGATGGTAGCGCTATACCCGTGCGCGGTGCCCGCGGGGTAGTTCTTGTGCCCCGCAACGTTCAGCGGCTCCGAGATCATGCTGCGCTGCAGACTGATGTTCCACGCGGAGCGCGAGCTGAACGCCTCGTCGATCGTCCAGCCCACGGAGCACCGGTCGAAGATGCAGTGATTGGAGCCCTGCATGCCCATGCCGTCGACCGTCTCTCCGGAGACCTTGCCCGGGCGGACGCGGACGTGTCGGAAGATGATGTCCGAGGCACCCGTGAGACCGAGCGGATTGCCCTGGATCACGATGCCTTTTCCGGGGGCGGTCTGGCCGGCGACGGTGACGTATTGGTCGTTGACGGACATGCGGGACGTGGTGGTGATGACGCCGCCGACGTCGAAGACGACGATTCGGGGACCCTTGGCGACGGTGAGGGCGTAGCGGAGGGTGCCTTCGTCGGTGGTGTCTTCGAGGCTCGTTACTTTGATGACTTTGCCTCCGCGGCCGCCGCGAGCGAAACGGCTGGTGATGGTGTTAGAACAGGCTCGATTCGGGCGTTTGGTGTTGTTTTCACTTACCCCCATCCCTCAGCTCCGGGAAACGCGAGCTGGGCTACGCGGAACATGAAGACGCGGCCGGTGTGAGTGGCGTTGCCAGAGACGACATCAACACGCCAGTAGAAAGTATCGAAAGCGTTCAGTTCTGCGTTGTGTTAGATGTATCCCTACCTCGAGCATGCACCAGAAACATACCAGGGAGAGTCGCGCTCGTCTCGGTGACGCCCTCGGCAACGATCTTCAGATCCGAGGGAGATGTGCCCAGAAGGACGTTGTACTTGACGCCCTCGGCAGACGCCAGGGCGCGCCAGCTCGCCTGCACGGTCTTCTCGCCACCGATCTCAACGCGCTCGTCGCGGTGCTTCGGGCTGGGGAAGCTGATCTGGTCCGCCATCTCGGGGACATCAATCTCGAAGCCGTTCACGAAAGCGCGCTTGTCGGCGCCGCTGGGCGTGTACACGACCTTGACCTCCTCCGACGCCGAAGTCACATCGAAGGAAACGTAGGAGGTCGCCGCCTCCCAGATGTTGTCCACGCGGGCGGATTGCTTGAACCCGACATGTGCCGACTCGCCGTTGACGGAAATGTCGAGCGTCGCCGTCTCCGTCATCGAGTCCCAGGCGTTGTGCCACGTCAGCAGCGTGTGCTTCCCCGGCGCGAGGCCCTTGATGGAGAGGGTCAGCGGCGTGCCGTCCTTGGTCGAGGTGCTTATCCCCTGGTTCACGACGCGCTCGCCGAGGGAGGAGAGGAAGCGCGTGTACTGGTACTTGTAGTAGTTGCCGGACAGGTCGGCGGGAGCCGCGGAGAGGCTGAGCACGACGTCGTTGGCGGTGACGTTGCCGACGGTCGTGTTGGCCGTCGGGGAGCCCGGGATGGTCCACGTGAAGTAATCCGAGTCGGCGAGGTTGCGGACGTTGGCCGGGTTGAGGCGCACGCGGATCGGGGCGACGGCGGGCAGGCCGGCGTCCACCGGGGCGGCGGAGGCAGCGGGGAGGCGGGAGGTGAGGAGCGTCGTCGGGGTGGCGCCGGGTCCGGCCGGCGGGTCCTGGGCCGCGGAGGCCGTTGCGAGGGCGGCTGCCGCGAAGGCCCGAAGGAAGCCCTTCATCTTGTTCTTTAAGACAGGGGTTTTTGTGTTATATGGTTAGGTAGGTAAAGACAGAAGAAACAGACGATAAGAGTGAATGAAACGAATTGGAGAGGAGGTCAGACTGGCAGCACAGATCCCCTGGGATGCGACGACGGGTTCTGCGCGACGGGGAGGAGAGAGGGGGAAAAGCCAATATGTAGACAATCATTGCCAGCAACCCATTCGCGCCATGATTGCCCCGAACCCGCTTTCTCATCTTTACTATGCTCATGTCCCCGGAGAGTTCCCTACTCATTTCACGACTCGTACCAAAAGAAGCTTGCTGATCAGCACGACTCTCCCCATTCCGTCATGGTGCGAACTGCTCTTCAATCCCAGACTGGGAAAGCCAAATAGATGGGGGGGAAATGGATAATAACCGCCGGGGAAATTCAGCTCTCCCCGTTTCCACGAGTAGGGGTTGGGGTTCGCCCCGCCGAGGGATCTGGGTTGCATCCCGGTCCGATGCTGCCCTGAACCTTGCAGGACTGCCGCTGCGGTTTGGGCTTGATGAGGAAGCTCGAACTGCCAAGAGTCGAAAAATTGCCAAGGGGCTCGCGGGCGTGGGGACGTCGTGGCCGATCTGTGGCCCGCTCGTCATCTCCCCGAAATAGGCAGATCGATCGCATGATGTTCCGTGTCTATTGCCGCAAGATGGACGTGAAGGTCTTTTGTATTCACTAAGAAGAAGCGCTTCGCTAGCTAATGAAGAGAAACGGAACTCCAGAGAGCCTTCGTGAGGTTTCAGTCCGATGAAGTTGAAGCTTTGTGACTTAGAGCTGATTGAGTCTTCATCTTTTTCTGACGCGACTCAGCTACTGCTCGAGCTTTGGATTCACTTTTGCGCAACAACAACCATATTCCCAGTTGAGCCTAATCTTAATCAACCTCTTGGAATATTCCGTTCTTTCTAATTTAATGTCTGCTGGGTCAAAAACCGTGAGCATCCTCAAGCGCGATGCTCCGTCGCAGCGCCGACCTCGCTGAGGCCGAGGCCGCCTATTTTACCATCCTTTACCAGCTTACCAGCTTCGCTACGATTAAAAAAATCCGGCCGGATTTCGCCGACATTTCCCGATTCTCCGAGTAACCCAAAGTGCAATCTCCATTTACTATGTGTCCCTTTGCATGAGATCTCTATCACAAGCCTTTTCAGGAAACTGAACCGCAGTTTTCGGCACCGTCGGGTGACAGTGGCCTCATTGCAGGATGCTAGCACCGCCTTACGGGGCCCAGTGGATCGCCAGTTGACGAACCATCGTTCAAGTAGGGTGATTGAACAGTGGAACAGAGTCAATGGCAATGAGCAATTGTTACACAGGCATTCTCTTATCCAACTCACTGACAATCATACAAACATAGCTCTCAATGAACCGGCAGACTCCAGCATACATGGGGCTGAAGAACCAATCAACTTGAACTGAGGATTACAACAGCACCATGATACGCTAACCTGACTGAAAGAAGAGGCTCCAGGCGGGCCGTCTGACATGGGCCTTATACCCGCAGGCACCGGCCGTTAGTCTTGCTAGGCTCTCGACTACGGCGCGCTGCTAGTACGTCGCAGGAACGCCGTGCTCCTTAATCAACGGGGGTGCTTGAAGTTGTCTGAAAATCTCGCGGTCGAATGATCATTGAGCCAGAGTACGGGCGACGCATGGGTGGAATCAGAGGGATTAGGAGTCTGGACTCCCAGGCTAGCTCTTGTGTACGACTTCTCACCTAATTACGGTCGCCAGCGGGCGTCTTATTAATGCCGGTTTTTTTTTTTCTTTTTTTTTCCATGATGCAGCATCTTCTGTAATGTGAGACCACGTCGGTTGTGAAACGTAGCTGAAGCTCATCGATTTATGTGCCCAAGACTGCGGCAAAGACCTTCAAGTTGACGTATCCATAATTTTGCAACTTTCATTCCAAACAAGTCTCTTAGCTGGGAACTCAAAACTTAATTGAGACGTCTTTTACGTCTAGGGAGTTCTGGCAGAAACAAGTCCTCCAGGGACTATTCTCGTGATCCAGAGCAGACAACTTGAAAATTGAGGAGACTGGATCAAATGCCCCGACAGCTCTAGAATCCGTCGGCCCCCAATATTGCCAGGAGCTTCACCACCCCCCTCTGCCCCAAGCCACAGTTGTCATCGTCTCAATCTTGGCGAGAGGAAAACGCCTGACGCGCCGCAGCCGATCGTGAAGTGACAACCCAACGTGGCAAGCCGAGACCGCCTCAGCCCCTGGCGGCCCCCTGCTAGTGTTGCTTCCACTGATGCCTGGACTGCAGGCTTATCCGAATCTGTCCCAATCTGTCCAGTCACGTCAATGGTGAAGCGCTGCAGGATTCAGGCCCTTGGAAGAAAAAGGAAGGACAAGCTCTATGGTGCTGATTGACTTTTGCCTGTCAGGAAAGAGGAGGGTGGGCGATTTTATCAGCAAGTAAAAAAAGGGCTTGGAACCCGCCTTGGCTTCCGCTGCCATTATCACTGTTTTCTCGGTTTCCAGTCACGTCCAGCCTCAGATCGCACCCACCATGGGCATATCTCTCCCCCGAAGCCGCTGGCGACGAGCCGCGCTCGGCTTCGCCCTCGCCGCGGTGTTCACCTTCGCGGTTAATCTGGGCTTCGTCCTGTGGGCGACGACAACAAAGCGCGGCACGATCCGGAACGGTGTCGGGACGGTGGCGGAGCAGAGCTGCTCGAGCATCAAGACGCTCAACACGCTGGTCCATCTCGTCATCAACATCCTCAGCACGATTTTGCTCGCGGGCAGCAACTACTGCATGCAGTGCCTGATCGCGCCGACGCGCAGCGAGATCGACAGCGCGCACAAGAGCAAGAAGTGGCTGGACGTCGGGGTGCCGAGCATACGCAACTTCTCGGGCATCGCGGATAAGAGGCGGTTGCTGTGGATCTTGTTATCGGTTTCGTCGCTGCCGCTGCATTTGCTGTACGGTGAACCTGTGCTTATGTTTCAAGCTTGACTGATGGTTGTTTGTTGGGAGGACTGACCGGGATACAGATACAACTCCGTCGTCTTTAGCTCGACCTCGGCCAACCTGTACACCGCATACATCGTGAACGAGCGCTTCCTCACGGACACGAACAGGACGGACTTTCCCGAGAACATGCGCACCCCCCGAATGAACACGATGTACGAGGCCTTCAGGGACGGCAAGCTGGAGCGCCTCAGCCTGTCGGACTGCGTCGGCGACTACGGGGCGCCGTTCCAGTCCGCCCGGGGCAACGTGCTCCTCGTCAAGACGGGGGAGGAGTTCCCCGGGATTCCCGAGGAGAACGCGACGATGCTCATCGCCGGCGGGATGAAGCAGAACTCGGACTGGATCTGCAAGGACTGGGAGCCGAAGTCGAACTCTGACGAGAAGACGCCCTGCGACGACATGCTCCCGCGCTTCAAGGCCGAGCCCGGGGAGTGGAAGCTCCACGGCTACAGGTTCAAAGAGTGCTACAGCCAGAAGACGGAGGAGCACTGCAAGCTGCTGTTCAGCAGCGGGCTGTGCTGGACGGTGACGGTTTTGAACCTGCTCAAGGCCGTGCTGATGCTCTTCGTCGCGTTCGGGGGCGGGGAGAGGCCGATTCTTACCATTGGGGACGCCGTCGCGTCGTTTCTGAAGGAGGAGGACCCAGCCACGAAGGCCATGTGTCTCAAGTCGAAGAAGGACTTTTGGAAGAAGGACTGGCTCGACATGGCGCGGCAGTACGACCCCAGACCGCGACGCAAGTTTGCCGCTGCAACCCGCGCGCGATGGCTAACCTGCATCTCACTGTACGTCTCCATCCGCGCAGTATCAACAACCGAAGAAATGCTGACGGCCAACAGGTACTCGGTAGCAGTCCTCGCCTGCTTCATCCTCCTCTGCTGGGGCCTCGGCACGATCCAGGGCGACAAGGACATCGCCAAGCTCGGCCTGGGCGCCGTCAACGGCAAGACGGTCATCGAGAGCCGCCTCGTCGGCGAGGGATACCAGTTCCTCGTGCAGAACGCCATGGTCGCCAACACGCCCCAGGTGATCATGTCGCTGCTCTACTTCACCTACAACGCGCTGTACACCAGCATCTCGCTCGTGACCGAGTGGGACCGGTTCGCCAGCGGCGGCGGGGACAAGGGGCTGCGCGTGTCGTCGACGCCGCGCGGGGCGCAGCGGGAGACGTACTTTTTGCAGCTGCCGTACCGGTACTCGCTCCCGCTGGCCGCGTTCTCCGGAGGGCTGCACTGGCTCATCTCGCAGAGCATTTTCCTGGTGAACATCGAGGTGTGGGAGCCTTCCAGGGAAGACATCATGAAGATGGTGGCCACGTCGGAGGACACGCCGTACGAGGCCAATCTGACGACGTGCGGGTGGTCGCCGATGGGGATTGTTTTCGTCATCGCTGCCGTGGTGGCCATGGTTGGGTTTCTGTTGTTCTCCGGGGCGCGCCGGCTGCGGTTCGGAGGGATCCCGGTGGCGGGGAGTTGCAGCGCCGCCATCTCTGCGGCGTGTCACCCCGGGACGGACGAGAAGGATGCGTGGGAGAAGGCGTTGCGGTGGGGCGTCGTGGCCGTGCCGGCTGTTGAGCCGCGGCATTGTTCTTTCTCGAGCGAGCCTGTGGAGGTGCCTGTAAAGGGGCAGCTGTACGCGTGAGTGGTGGATGTGGGCTCGTATCAAGATGATGTGAATGAACCTGAAGAAAAGTGTTATTGAAGACCTATGCTTTACAGGAGCAGGCGAGGCCGCATGAAGACTGGAAGGCTTGACCATGGGGGGAAGATGAAGCGGGCCACTCTTGTTAAGAAGTAAAGAAGCAGGCTGTTGTGGCTCCAGTTGTTGAGAAGCGGCCTTGTCATGCTGACAACGGGACGGCCCACGGCGGAGTGGGGCCGTCTTCACCCGGGAGAGTCCGGCATAGTGCCGGCTGCCAACAGGGTGTTCTCCCATTCCCCCCGCCAGGACTATCGAGCGATATGGAAGCTTATAAAGAGTCCATGTAGAGTTGAAACAACATTGGCCAACTAGGATTGCACTCCCACTGCGCTATGGTTACTATTGTTTTCGTATAGCTATGTACCGAGGAAACCAGAAACAGAACTCAAACGCCTTCCACGCCCTCTCGTCGTTTTCGTTGGCATCATTTCGCTCTGACCTTGGGTATAAGCAGTCGATGAGGCCTGGGTCCGGAACCCATGTACTCTTGACCGGGATCCAGGTACTCGTGCACCTCGACGGCGATCTCGGCCTGTTCCTTCATCTGCAGCAGCATGTCCGTGATCTGCTCCAGGCGCTCGTCGATGTGATCAATCTTTTCCCGGCTGTTCGTCGGAAAAGCCCAGTCAGTTACCAAGAATTTCGAAGGAAATGCCTGCAGGACTTACTACTCGGGCGATATCAACACCCTTTGTGCCTTGGTCTTGTGCTTCAGCTGAAACTTCCGCTCGCAGGGTACTCTTGCCAGCTTGCAGCTCGAGCAATGCAGGGTCTTGTCGCATCGAATCTGTGGTACGCAGGCCGTCAGCAGGATCCTTAGGCTTCCACATTGGGAAGAAGGCAGTGCTATGCGATGACGTGGTTGGCGATAACATCGACTGGTAGTAGTCGAGATGAACGGAACCGCCGGGTTGACTCACCTTGCGCGTCCGGCATAAATCGCACTACCAAGCAAACACGCGTCAGCCTTAATTTCCACAAACTATCTCTCTCGCTGGCTCCCCCAATTGGGCGGTCTCACCGATCGACGCACCGGCACGGCCGGGGTGCTGCCGGCCACGGCCGCGTTCTCCACCTTGGCCAGGTCCATGGTTCAGCTTTCGAACGCACGGCTCCGGGTCCGATGGACGGATTATTTGGAAGGAAATCGAATGCCGAGAATTCGTCAGCGTTTTTCAGAAACAGATCGAGCTTGTCTTAGAGACTCAATTCAGCCCGACAGGGCGGATAGACCCAGGTAGAAGAAAGCGCACGACGACGGCCAAGAGCTGGGCTGGTGCGTCTGTCATGTGGTGCGTCGGGGTCCGCGAGTTCCGGCCGGCGCGAGGGAGGGGAAGGGGTGTGGAAGATTGTCTACTGTGTATAAGTGCGCTTTCAACAGGTCGACGGTTGCCGGAGCGTTGGTGTTGGTTGTTCTGCTCGGCTTCGCTTCGCCTGTTCCTGTGGTCTTCGGAGGAATCCCGCGGACGGTCGGTGAGGGTCCGATGGGCTGACGATGCTCACATCCCGATATCCCGCCGGCTCGAATGCGTTCATGCGGCTATCGCGACTCGTCTTTGCAAGTCACCAACAATTACAGTGTCGGAGGCGACCACTACATAATCTCCCGGTACGCAATTATTGACTCGGGTTGAGACAGCACTTTGCTTTTGAACTCTTTTAGACTTCGCAGGGTTGGAAACATTTTCTTCTTGTCCTTACCTATGTACCCGAGGTTCTGAACTAACAACCATCCACGACCGTGATCCCAAAACATTGAAACGAAACAGACCGACCTGTGAGCACAAACGAAACAAGGCCCCCAAGACGGGCGTGCAAAAACAAGAGCCGGTACGAAAGACTACAAAACAAGCGCGATGGACCTCAGACCTCGGCACCGGATCCCGACGGCCCCGACGGCCGAGATACGCGGGGCCGCGGAGCCCGGAAGAGGGGAGCCCCCAAACCGGCTCGCAGCGGGCCCCGGGGGAGTGGTTCGGTGGTGCCAGGGAGCGGGGACCTAGGCCAGATCCGATAAATACCAGCCACCGTGCTCCCTCAAAGACTGAGGCCTTCCTCTTGTTCCCCGTTCTCGAAGATTTTGGTCGATGAGACAAGGATAAGCTGCTGACCTGACAGGGTCCGCAGCGTACGTCCGTACCTTGCGTGCTGTGCCACCTTGGCGCAGCGGCATGTCTTGGAATCGCAAAGGATTCCAGACTTCTTATTATCACTTACACTTACACTTCAGCGTCATCACCGCAGCCTCAAAAGCACCACCAGCAGACCACCCTTCCCGCTCATGACTCGACGACGCCCACGCTAGACGAGTCTCGAAGCGCCAGAACCAAGGCCCGGGTTCGAAAGCGCCGTCTCTAATTGGCATCGCTTGGAGAACGGGTGGGGGGTATTTTTAGCGATAACACCATGTTGCTAAGGTTAAAGCATGGAGACTCGATGCGGGGGGTAACAGGGGGGTAGGGACGGGAACAAAGGAACTGCCAGGGGACAAAACCCGCTGAAGAACTTGGGAGAAAAAAGCTTGTTGTGTGTGATCTTCACCAGAGACAGAGAAGCGGAGAATTGAAGCATGTCCCACCCATCTTCGTGATCAACCATCCAAGTCTCACAACACAAACGAGACGCAAAACTCCCAACAATGGCGCTGTCACAGGGCATTGCGAACCCGTACCTAGCTGGTGCTGCGGCCCTCCTCCTCGCCTTCTTCCTCATCCTCCGATCGACCAAACACCGCGGTCTCCCGCCGGGCACATCCCTCCCGCCCGGGCCCAAGCCCCTCCCCCTCCTCGGCAACCTCCTCGCCATCCCGCCGGCGCACTCCTGGCTCGCCTTCCACGAGCTGATCAAGCAGCACGGTCCCGTCGTCCGGCTCACCCTCCCCGGCGGGCAGGAGCACGTCCTCCTCGGCACCGAGGCCGCGGCCGACGACCTGCTGCGCGCGCGGGGCGGGATCTACAGCGACCGGCCCCACGCCCCGGCGTCCTCGGACTTGCTGACGGACGGGCACATGCTGCTCCTGCTCCCCTACGGCGACCGCTGGCGGCGGTACCGGCGGTTTCTGCACGGCGTGACTATGGCGCCCGTCGCGCCGGGTTACGAACCAAGCCAGAGGATTGAAGCCACCCGCCTGCTGCGGGATTTGCTCCGCGAACCGAAAGAGTATGAGAGCTTGTTCGAGAGGTTCAGCGTCGGTCTGGGGATGAGGCTGATCTACGGCCTGCGTCTGGGGGATGCGGAGGACCGCGACGCGAGTATGATTCTGGACATCGTGCACGAGCTGGAGCGCGCGGGGTCGCCGGGGGCGTACCTCGTCGACCTTTTCCCGGCGCTGATGCGGATCCCGGCGTGGCTGGCGCCGTGGAAGCGGTACCTCCGCGCCCGGCGCCGGCGCGACGAGGCCTTCTTCGAGGAGCTCGTCGATCGCAGCACGGCGCCGTCGTGGGCAAGGACGTGGCGCGATACGAAGGAGGAGTGGGGCCTGGAGCGGCGCGAGGCGGCGTGGATGCTGGGGTCTGTGTTCCAGGCCGCGGCTACTACGTCGGGATCCGCGCTGGCGTCGTTTGTGTTGTGTGTTGTGCGGAATCCGGGGTGGTTTGGGAGGCTGCAGAGGGAGGTTGATGAGGTTGTCGGCGGGGAGAGATTGCCTAGGTTCGAGGATATGAGTCGGCTGCCGCTGGTGAGGGCTTGCGTCAAGGAGACGCTGCGGTTGTATCCCATCACGGCTGGAGGGTTTCCGCACCGGCTGACGGAGGATGATACCTACCGGGGGTATTTCCTGAGGAAGGGGACGGTGGTGCATGCGGTGCAGTACGCGATACAGAGGGATCCGGAGAGGTACCCCGAGCCGGAGAAGTTCAACCCGGACCGGTGGCTGGATCCGACATTCCCGACGTACCGGGCGCCGCTGACGACATACCCGAATTTGCAGGGCTATTCGGCGTTCGGGCACGGGCGGAGGATATGTCAGGGGATTAATATTGCGGAGCGGAGCTTGAATTTGAAGGTCGCTATGCTGGCCTGGGGGTGCGATATCGGCCGGGCGAAGGACGCTGACGGGAGGGAGATTGTGCCGCCCGTGTACGACTTTGTCGAGGGTTTCAATGTGCAGCCGAAGAGGTTCGAGTTTGATCTGAAGCCGAGGAGCCAGGAGAGGGCGGAGCTGATTGCGAGGGAGTACGAGCAGTCGCTGAAGGATGATCCGCTGCTCTGATGGACTCGGGAGTTTTATATTAATCCTGCATCGGTATTCACAGGACCTAATCACCTTGTACAACACACATTTTCTGATTTGTTCGAAGCTCTTCAGCTGTGAGATTGCACTCTGCAAGGAGGTGATCGCATACGCCCAGAGATCCCATAGCCAAGTGCCCTGCTCTATAAATATTACACACCATGCCCCTGAGGACCTCTCAACCAGAGTCCCCGTGCCGTCAGGGCCATATAACCATTGTAAACGATCGTGAAGTCTCATCTCATCCCCCGGCACCGATGAGAATATTGGCCAGCAGCGGCGTCGTCCCATTACTGACGCACGCCTCGCCCGCCTTTCTCTTAACCTCCACGACGAGACTCTGTATCGCCCGAACAAGCGGCACAAAGTCCCTCTCCCCCCTCGACGCAAGCGCCATGGCCTCGCCCACCCGCTCCAGCAACGGGACATCCTCAGGAACCCCGGTGCCGCGCATGACACTCCCCACAAGGCAGGCGTACGCGACGTACAGGCGGTACATGCCAAAAAGCACCGATATCGTCTCGGGGAAGGGGTTCCGCGCGAGCACGGCCAGGACGGTGGCCAGCAGGCGGCGCGAGGCGTCGACGGCAAGGGGCGAGTCGGGCACGTCGGCGTCGGAGGCGACGGGGCGCGGGGAGCTGGAGCGGAGCACGGAGAGCTTGCGATACATGAAGATGACGTAGGTGTAGCCCGACATGGCGAGGTCGGACATCATCCAGGCCTCGGCCTTGTTGTCTGCGGCGATTGTCTTGCGGACCCATTCGTCCTGTTGGCGTTCGTCAGTCAGCGCTTCTTTGGAAAAAGAAAAAAGACGAGAGAAGACTTACGACTCCCCACTCGGCGTAGAGCTGCCCAATCTCCCGGCACAGCTCCTCCGTCTTGGGGCGCATGTACTCCTCGGTACAGTTCGGCGTCTCGAGCTCCTGGAAGAAGCGCGACAGAATAAAGGTCATGCGCGAGCTGACCAAGAACACAAAGGTCGGCACGGCGCTCATGTCGGGCTGGGCCTCGGCCGAGAGCCAGGGCAGGTTGACCTTCCACGAGTTGAGGTTGGAGGTGATGGCGGGCGGGCGGTTGAAGAGCAGGCGGAAGAAGAAGTCGACCTGGATCAGCTCCCAGAAGCCCTTGCGGTCGGCGTCGAGCGCGGCGCCGCCGCCGGCGGGGCGCTGTCGCGACGTTATCGTCGTCGCCGGCGAGGAGGGGGAGTCCGGGGCGTGGGCGTCGAGGTTGTGCAGGTTGAGCTTCTGGGCGTAGTCGCAGGCGTAGGTGTACATCCGCCAGCTTAGCTCTTCGTCGAAGCACTCGGCTGCTGTGCGGCACTGCGGGAGGTCAGCAGGGAGAGTGGATATCGGGGATGTTGGGATTGTACCATGAAGATGGCGGCGATGAAGTCTGTCGTCGTCCCTGTTGCCTCGCGCTGCCAGAGGGGCAACGAGCGGAGACAGCACAGGTAGAGCATCCGGACATACTGCAGACTCTCTTCGTCGCCCACGAACGACGCGCCGAGGGCGCAGCCGTGGTACAGGATGCCGTAGTAGACAACCAAGATCGCCGGGTCAAGGTGCACGTGAGGCAGTTCCAAAAGGTCCGGTATCAGCTCGATGAGCTTGCGGTTCACGAGACTGAGAAACATTTCCGTCTGCATGTGGGCGAAGTAGTCTGCATACAAGTCAACAACCCACACGTTGGAACTGAGGTAAGGAACGGCTCACTCTTGATCCACTCCTCGCTCAGGTCCGCCGGGATCCGGACGTCCTCGGTGATGGCGGCGGTGGCGATGGTCTGCAGCCGCAGGCGCTGGACCTGGTCGACGGCGTCCTTGAGGATCGCGGCCGTGTCGATCTCGGGCGAGGCGCTGGGCGTGGCTATCGAGGTCCACGGGGAGGTCGCGTGGCCGCCGGCGACGCTGGAGGGCGCGGGGGAGGAGACGTTGGAGGGGATGCTGGTGGAGGTCGACGCGTGCCGGGGCGGAGCGGGGCCAGGACCGACGGCACCGGTGGGAGGATCTGCCGTAGGGGCAGGGGGCGTCGAGAATGTGTCTGGGCCGGGCGCAGGGTTGGAAGTGGCGGCGGGGAGGGTCGTGCAGTGCTGCTCGACGCGTTGCAGCCGTTCCAGGATGGTTGAGAGTGCGCCATCGGTCGTGCTGGGGGAAGAGTATGAGTAGTCGATGTCTTACATGTCGTCATAGAACAGGGGATGGGGGATGAAGTGAGATGAAGTGAGATGAGATCAGGGGCCGCAGCTTACGATAGGCGATCAGTCAGAGTCCGAGTGACTCTCCTCTTGACGCGCTGAGGATAGACGCATTCGATGTTGTGAGTTTTGCATCTGTCGCACACGGGCTGGACCCGACTGCACCGGACCTGATGAGCAACACACCGACGATTAGTCCAACCCAATGAAGACAAGTATCGTGATGGACCAACCTTTCTATGTTTACATCTTTTGCACTATACAGCACAACAGCATAAGAAACAACGTCAGCCAGCGGCTCTGCACGAGAACGGGGTTAAGTCCGATCCCATCACCGCAGGGGCGGACAATGGGCTGGGGGAATCTCCGCACGCACCGAAAGCGGGTTCAAGTGCGATGCTGACTGATCCGCCATGACGGGCCAGTGTTGGCAGCGACAGGTATTGCTCTGTGCTTGTTGGACTTGGTTTGATTGCCTGGGAGTCGGCAGTACGGGGAGGCGGAGAATTCTGTTCGTAAGAACGGAGGGGCGGACAATGGGAGTGATAGCAAGAGATGGTGGATGGGGATTCGGAACGACAAATACGCCACATCTGGAGGGAACTACGCATCCACTTGAGTCGTTTCTGGAGGCATCATTGAATGGAACCTCCGGCGACGACACTGTTTTGTCACCAAAGTCAAAATGAACTGCTGCTGTTTGGCTTGGCTAGGGGGAGGGGGGTCCTTGGAGTGATACTCGGATGCGCGTCCGCGCACATCCGCCTCGGAGGCCGCGGCCATTTTTTGTGGGTCCCGGACGGGCTAAATGCCGCCCCACCGGTTGTCTCCCGGATGAGCAAAAACAGATGTTCCGGAGCCTGGGTCGTGTCACGTGCTGAATATTCTCTGGTTATGTACTAGTGTACCTTCCATTCTGGGTAGGTGCGGCGTCATGAGGTGGAACATGGAAGTGCCCGGGCGCAGCGACAATAACTTCGAGAAGGTGGCTGGTGAACTCCCGTTCCTCTGCCACGCTCCAACCGAAATGAAGGCCAATTGATCCCTCTTTGTTTCATTCTTCCATTTCTTCTAGATGCCTTGGCAAAGTCCGAAATACGGACACTGCAGACAAGATGCATCTCGTAGGGCTGAGTCCCCCTGCGCGGGTCAAACCGACCCCCATCAGCGGACTATCGGACTCTCAACAATCGAACCTCCGACTGTCCGCCAAAAACAACGGTGCGAAGAAACAGAGGATGATGACGATAATCTCTGATCCAGATAAGATTCTTCACGTTTTGGATCATCTCTGACAACATGTATATATCTCGCCGTCCAGAAAGATGGGATGGAATTATTCACAGATTTCCAGAATCCAATCCAGTCAACCACTCGGGCACAGCTCATGATCGTTCCGCATTATTACGCAGGAATCTTTGTCTACCACCTAATACGGCCCATCCTTGGATTCGCCTCCCTTCTCAGCCTCCTCGTCCCGACTGATCGCCAGGTCCGAGCGACGTCTCTTGCCAAAAGCGATGCGATCCGGCAGTGACACGGACACGGAGGGTGGCACGCTGCCTTCCACGGCCTTCGAGGCGCGCGCGAAGTCCGGGCAACCGTCGAGCTCGGGCTCAGCCTCTGCCACGACCATCGCGGAGGAGGAGTGGACCAAACACGAACACTCTGCCGCAGCCGCGCATGATGACGACCGACTGAATAGCGAAGTCCAGCACCTCGCCCGCCGACTCACCATGCAGTCGACCGGCACCGCTCCGGGCTCGCTATTCCCAGTACCTCCCGAGGGGCCTCTCAACCCGGAGAGCGAGCACTTCAACGCCCGGCAGTGGGCGAGGGCCTACTACAACGCCCGAACCGACGCCTCGGAGGGCAACACCCCGAAGACCACCGGCATCGCCTTCAAGGACCTCAACGTCTACGGCTTCGGCTCCTCGACCGACTACCAGAAGAGCGTCGGCAACATCTTCCTCGAGGCCGCCACGTTTGCCCGCAAGCTGTCGGGCGTCCGGGACGAGCGCATCGACATCCTGCACGACCTCGAGGGCGTCGTCAACAGCGGCGAGATGCTGGCCGTCCTAGGACCCCCGGGCTCCGGCTGCTCGACGCTCCTGCGCACTATTGCCGGCGACACCCACGGCTTCCACGTCGCCGACGACGCCACGATCAACTACCAGGGCATCCACCCCAAGAAGATGCGCACTGCCTTCCGCGGTGAGGCTGTTTATACCGCCGAGGTCGACGACCACTTTCCGCACCTGACCGTCGGGGACACACTCTACTTTGCGGCTCGCGCGCGGTGCCCGAAGAATATCCCCGAGGGCGTGACCCGGCGGGAGTACGCCGAGCATCTGCGCGACGTGACGATGGCCATGTTTGGAATCCTCCACACCAAGAACACCCGTGTGGGTGACGACTTCGTTCGCGGTGTCAGTGGCGGCGAGAGGAAGAGAGTTACGATTGCCGAGGCTGCTTTGAGTTATTCTCCCCTCCAGTGCTGGGATAATAGCACTCGCGGACTGGACAGCGCCAACGCTCTCGAATTCTGTCGCACCCTCCGGACCCAAGCCGACGTCATGGGCACCACGTCCTGCGTCGCCATCTATCAAGCATCCCAGGATGCCTACGATGTAAGACCCTCCCTCACCCCCGATCCTTCTTCACGGCGCACGACTAACACCCGCAGGTCTTTGACAAGGTCATTGTACTCTACGAGGGCCGCCAGATCTACTTTGGCAAGACGGGCGAGGCGAGGGCCTACTTCGAAGGCCTCGGCTTCATCTGCCCCGAGCAGCAAACCACGGCCGACTTCCTCACCTCCATGACGAGCCACCAGGAGCGCGTCATCCGCCCCGGGTGGGAGGAACGAGCCCCGCGCAGCCCGGATGAGTTTGCAGTGGCCTGGAAGGCGAGCGAGCACCGCGCGAGGCTGATGGACGACATCGAGGACTACCTCCAACGCCACCCTTTTGGCGGCGACCACTATCAAAAGTTTTCCGAGTCGCGTCGCATCGACCAGTCCGAGTTGCAGCGCGCGCGATCCCCGTTCACGCTCTCGTACATCGAGCAGATGAACCTGACGCTGTGGCGCAGTTACGTCATGCTCAAGAGCGACCCGAGTATCACGGTCACGATGCTCATCACCAACATCTTCCAGGCCTTGATTATTTCCAGTCTGTTCTACAACCTTCCCGGCGACACATCCAGCATGAACCGACGCGCCATTTTGTTATTCTTCACCGTCATCATCAACGCCTTTGGCGGCATCCTCGAAATCATGACGCTTTACGCGAAACGAAAAGTCGTCGAGAAGCACTCCCGCTACGCGCTGTACCACCCCTCGGCCGAGGCGCTGTCTGCCATGGTCGTGGACCTTCCCTACAAGATCATCAACGCCATCCTCATGAATATCATCATCTACTTCATGGGCAACCTCCGCCGCGAGCCGGGCGCCTTCTTCTTCTTCCTGCTCATCTCGTTCACCATGACGCTGTGCATGTCGATGATGTTCCGCCTCATCGGCTCCGTCACAAAGTCCATCGCCCAGGCCCTCGCGCCCGCGTCCATCATCCTGCTCATGATCGCCCTGTACACCGGCTTCGCCATCACGCCGCAGTACATGCAGGACTGGCTCGGCTGGCTGCGCTGGATCAACCCCGTGTACTACGGTTTGGAAAGCGTCCTGCTGAACGAGTTTGTCGGGCGCAACTTCCGGTGCTCGAATTTCGTGCCTTCGGGTCCTGGGTACGACAACGTCACGGCCACGCAGAGGGTCTGCTCGACGACGGGATCGCAGCCGGGAGCCGACTTCGTCAGCGGCACGACGTACCTCATCTCGTCGTACCAGTTTGTCAACCGCCACCGGTGGAGGAACCTCGGGGTGCTGGTCGCGTACATGGTGCTCTTCATGGGCTTGCACCTGATCGCTACAGAGTACATTTCATCGGAGCGCTCCAAGGGCGAGGTGCTCGTGTTCAGCCGCAGCGCGATGAGCAGGCGCCGCAGGCGGGGCGCGGTCGACGTGGAGAAGGGCGTGGCGAGCCGGGCTGGCCAGCGGACGAGCAGCACGGAGGAGTCCGAGGGCGTGGCCGGTATGCACAAGCAGACCTCGGTGTTCCACTGGAAGGACGTCTGCTACGACATCAAGATCAAGGGCGAGCCGCGGCGGATTCTGGACAACGTTGATGGCTGGGTGAAGCCTGGGACCCTGACTGCGCTGATGGTAAGCGATCCCACGGATGACGAAAGATGAGACTGCTAACTGTAAACACAGGGCGTGTCTGGTGCAGGCAAAACGACCCTCCTCGACGTCCTGGCCACCCGCGTCACCATGGGCGTCATCTCAGGCGAGATGCTGGTCAACGGCCACCCCCGCGACCACTCCTTCCAACGGAAAACGGGCTACGTCCAGCAGCAGGACCTCCACCTGCACACCTCGACAGTTCGAGAAGCCCTCAACTTCTCCGCCCTGCTGCGGCAGCCGGCGCAGTACTCGCGCGAGGAGAAGCTGGCCTACGTCGACACCGTGATCGGCCTGCTGGAGATGGAGGACTACGCCGAGGCCGTGATCGGCGTGCCCGGGGAGGGGCTGAACGTCGAGCAGCGCAAGCGCCTCACGATCGGCGTGGAGCTCGCCGCGCGCCCGCAGCTGCTGCTGTTCCTGGACGAACCGACCTCGGGCCTGGACAGCCAGACGTCCTGGTCGATCTGCAACCTGATGGAGAAGCTGACGAAGAGCGGGCAGGCGATCCTGTGTACGATCCATCAACCTTCTGCGATGCTGTTTCAGCGCTTTGATCGGTTGCTATTGCTGGCTCGCGGGGGCCGCACTGTGTATTTCGGCGAGATTGGGAAGAATTCGCAGGTGTTGGTGGATTACTTCGTCCGCAACGGCGGGCCTAACTGTCCGCCCGGCGCCAACCCGGCGGAGTACATGTTGGAAGTCATCGGAGCTGCGCCTGGTGCCCATACGGACATCGATTGGCCTGCCGTGTGGAGGACCACGCCCGAGTACCAGGCCGTCCAGGACGAGCTGGCGCGGTTGAGGAGCGAGGGTGCGGGCGACGCTGCGCGGGAGGACGACGACCCGGCGAGTTACAAGGAGTTTGCGGCCGGGTTCGGGACGCAGTTCAAGGAGGTCACCAGGCGTGTTTTCCAGCAGTACTGGAGGATGCCGGAGTACATCTACTCCAAGGGGGTTTTGTCTTTTGGCGCGGTAAGTGTTTTTCGTCTTTTCTTGAAAGAGATGGATGCTAACGTGGTGGACAGGCTCTGTTCATCGGGCTCTCGTTCCTCAACGCCGCCAACACGATGCGAGGCCTGCAGAACCAGATGTTTGGCGTCTTCATCTTTTTGACGATTTTCAGTCAGATTGTCGAGCAGATTTTGCCCGTGTTCGTTTCGCAGCGCACCATGTACGAGTCCCGCGAGCGGCCGTCGAAAGCGTATTCTTGGAAGGCGTTTTTGATGGCGAACGTGCTGGTTGAGATGGCTTGGAACTCGGTATGTCTTTTCTTGCTCAGTGGATGCTTCGATGAAGATGGGTTATTCTGGCTTGGCATCGTTGCTAACGCCCCCCAGCTCATCGCCGTGCTGTGCTACGTCTGCTGGTACTACCCCATCGGCCTGTACCGCAACGCGGAGCCCACGGACGCGGTCAGCTCGCGCGGGTTCACCATGTTCATGCTCGTGTGGGTGTTCTTCATCTTCGCGGGGACGTTTGCGCACATGATGATCGTGGCGATGCCCAACGCCGAGATTGCCGGCGGGATCGTCAATCTCTTGGCGATTATGATGTTTACCTTCAACGGGTACGTTTACCATCCTTTCCCGTGCTTCCGCAACTTAAAACTGATTTTTTGTAAAGTATCATCGCCGGCCCCGACACGTTCCCCAGGTTCTGGATCTTCATGTACCGCGTCAACCCCTTCACCTACATCGTCGAGGGCTTCCTGGGCGCGTCGCTGGCGAATGCGCCCGTTCGCTGCGCCGCGAACGAGTTTGTCATGTTCGATCCCGCCAACGGGCAGACGTGTGCGCAGTACCTGGCGAATTACATTTCGGTTGTGGGAGGGTACCTGCAGAACCCGGATGCGAATGCGGGGTGCAGCTATTGTGCGATGGCGGACACGAATTCGTTTTTGAGGAGCGTGAATGTGAATTTTGGGAACCGGTGGAGGAATTTTGGGATCATGTGGGTTTACTGCATGTTTAATCTTGCGGCGGCGGCGGGGCTCTATTGGGCTTTTAGGATGCCTAAGAAGAGCAAGGTCAAGAAGGAGTAGGCACAACGGGATGAAGACGAGGTTGAGAAGGTGATCGGAGTGGTGAGGAGGGAGAGGTGGGTGGGTGGTAGATTGATTTGAAAAGTTTTAGATCATTTGGGCGATCCATAGACACGGGAGGTTTTCTGGGCATTTTCTTTGGTTTTATTTCTTGTTCATCACTTCTTGCTTGGTAGCTAGTACCCATTTTAGTTAATATTAATCGGCGGTCGCTCTTCCCATTTTGATCGCTGTGCTCGATTGTGATGGGCATTCGAGATACAGTCATCGTGGTTGGGATTCCTATAAGAGCCGACATGGACTCGCAGTAATTCCTATCCATCCACAGCCATTCGGTTCGAGGAGCCGAACACCGCACCGTATGTGCCGAAAGATACGATTCGAGGCGATGAGCGAGCCGTCTCCACTTCGAATGGCGACGGCAACCACAAAGTGCTAGCGAGTAGTTGTCGTACCGCGATGGCTGTGATATTGCTGTCGTCCGTCACGCGGGGAGTATTCTCAGCTGAATACTCCGAGAACGGCGTGTCATTGATGGCAGCGAAAACTCGTTACCGCAGACTGAGACATAGTGAGAGGAACAACCTCCGCAAGCATTGGTCATCACGGGTGTCTAGCGATACAAAGGACCCAAAAAATGCCAGCGATGCGTGCTCATTGCCACCGCTGTGCTAGGAAGCAAAAAGTATCTTATCCGGCACCGGCGACTGCGTTTTATAGGTGCTGTTGATGGGATCTAACCGTGTACTGGGGCGGGAATACGCTTCGGGTGTGTGGTATTCAAGACCCAGAGCTTCCTCTTCGCAGAACACTTTGAACGCGAAGGCGCCGCTGATGTGCTTGTGTCGGTTTTTTGGTCAATCCATCAATTGTATTGAGTGATCTGTAATTCTTCCTTCTACCTGTTCTTCAGGGGTGAACGTGGCCCTTAACGTGGCTAGTTCAAAAGCGCCTTTTCGGCCCGTACTTAATCCGCGCGGCGGACGCCTCTTGAGCGCGCCGGATGCGTATTGGGCACTTGGGACAGCGGATTCGACAGCTTGTAAAGGTCGTGAGACCTGGAGGGCCATGCCTGCTCTCTACCTGGTCACCGACACAGCAGCCAATGTGCTGATGATGCCAGCGACATCGTCTCGCACTGTCACAGTCTCAGTGACCGTGCGTGACAGTGGTTATAGCAGGCTCTATTGTGCTCGCCCCTACCATGATATCTCTAGGGTTTGTCGTTGTGACTTGTTTGCGAGACTGAGGCCTGGTTCTGGTGGCCTTCATCCTGGTCGTGGTCGGAAGGGAATACTAAGGGAGGAAAGCTTCACGAGACGACTGACTGTGCAAACGTAGACTGGAAGGTTTCCAATCTGCTTCCCAGCTCTCTTTAGTCCTCTCACGATGTACTCGGGACCGGCGAAGGGCTCCGGCGACGGGATCTCCCATGTCCCATGACAATGTGGAAGAATGGAAGAATGGAAGGATGGTTGGCGCTGATGCCAAAGGGCAGCCTCGAGCTTGCTGGGTACCTGACCTTATAAGTCTGATTTTCTACTCGGTGTAGAGCCTTCTTGGTCGCTCGGCTACTCTCTTGACTCTGAAATATCGCTTTACTTCTCCGCATGTGAACGATAGTCGGCGCGATGTGGACTGCGTCGATAACGTCCCGCTGATTTTGCAGGGACATGCGGGCCAGCACGGCAGATCGCCGATGTTCCCTTCCTACGGATACCCGGATGGAAGCGCAGGTGGGTCCGAGCGCCGGGGAGGCCACGGCGGGGGGATCACCGGCCGCGGCGAGAGACATGGGAAGGTAATCCCGACCAGGGCATCTCCATCATCACGTCCGACCAAGGAGACCGGATTTGAGAAAGAAGCACGCGAAATGACGCACTCGACACCAAGAGAGCCATGGAAACCACGGAAATAAAGCGCCCCTTTCCTCGTTCAGCATGGGCGTGTCTCGGCCCTCTCAGCAAGGGAAGAGGGAAGAAGGAAAAAGAAGGAAACAAGAGCGCTTGGGCGGGCAAAATCTTGGATTGTTTTTATTTGCATGCTGCTACTCGGTGATAGGTGTTGGGCACCCCTAACCCAGGACCAGCCAAGGGGGGCCAAGACGGCGCGTGGTTGAGGGGACGCGCTCAGTCTCACCAGCATCCAAGGCGCCGATGATGGGGTGTTTCAGGTCCGGTTCCTTCTGGAATGCGTCGCCCGAGGGCGGCAGAGGTACTCACCCAAGTACCAGCTGCTGCTACTGCACCACGGGGCCTTATTGTTAGCACCTACGCAATAAGCAATGCCGTCGTTCCTTCTGGTCTGGGGTCTGGGGTCCCGTGAGGGGAACTGGGACGATGGGACGTGATTGACTGCTGCATTCGAAAGTGTTGAAGAGAGCGTCGATGTACCCTGAAAGCTTTACTTGCGGCGGGATATACCTGCAACATACAGATACAGTACATGAGTACCTATGGTGGCACCCCGTGTGCTCATGTTGGGACGTGGAATGGACTTGCCGTGGCGTTGTCGTTCGGGGTGCACGGGGCACCTTCGTCCCCAATAGCGTCTTTTGTTTGTTTGGCAGTGGGGCGGGAGGCTTGCTTAGGTAAGGCCTTGAGGCCCGTAGCTCCAGTTCCCGATGCTCTTTTGGCGCTCAGGGAGGAAGGGGCGACCAAGTGCTTCCCGTCGACTGGACGGCGCCTTCCTTGCGCTAGAAATGCAAATGAAGGAAGGACCAACCCAACTGACCTTTCCTCAGGGCAGGTGCGCCTGTCGACGCTGGATTCTACAGGTCACCACCACCACCACTGCCCCGGCGACCTGACGATCTGTCACCACAACACCACAAGACCACCACCACATCTTCTCGCCTCCATCGCCAGCTTCGCTTCTCCTGACAAGGCGATGCCACCCAACTGCCGGTGCTACCGCCGCTGCCGTTGTGATTGGGCCTCGGCCGGACCGTTCGTTCGTCTCGACGCGACACCACACCCGAACTGACCTCTCCGGCACACGTCCTGGTGGTTGCCCTGGATTCTGATCTGCAGGACAGGAGTGCCTCAAGCTGACTGGCCGCGACCGTGGTTGCATGCGCTGCACGCCGTTCCGTTCCAGCCCCCGTCCCCTCCACATCCATCCCCTCCCCTTTCCTCAGCAGCACCAGTGCGGCGGCGACCATTGCCTTCGGTTCTCAGAGGCGAAGAAGCCAAGGGAGAGAGATCGTCACTCGTCCCTCTGTGGGCTGCAAGCTGCAGGAGAAAGCTCCGTCTTTGCCGCCCTACCGCCTCGCCTCGCCTCGTGTCGTGTCGTGTCGTGTCGCCTGCTTTCCACGCCGTCGAGAACCCGGCCAACCATCTAGCCGGCCGCCAGACGAGACCACCACACACACGCAAGAGAGATTTACCACAGCATTCGCCATCTTTCGTACGAGTACCTGTTGAGGCTTGTCATCCACACACACTTCTCTGGCGCTGGCTGATCCAACGGTCCGGGTGGTGGCCACTACCTAGGCGAAGCCTGACTTCCGCTGCCTGCCACACACACACAACACAAGCTTCTCATATCCTCACTCTCACATTCTCCCGCTCATTGTCTTCCTTGACCATTTTCTCTCTTCTCCCATCCGCTCTTGCATTCCGGCCCGGCCTGCCAGGACAGGACTGGCTGGACCCGGCTGATCAGGGAGGCTCGGCCTTTGCGGTCGCCGACGGTCTGGTCAGCTTTATTGACGTTCAATCAAATTTTGACTCACTTTCATCTCACCCGCCGTGCCCGATTCCAAACGGCTGCCTTCGCCTTCGATTCCGAGCCGGAACTGCTCCTTTACGCAGGTGTCACGATTCGCAGCTACTTATCCTCCGATTTTTTCACGACTACAACCGAAGCCGACGATAATCAAGATTAAGACGACGACGACAATCCCCGACGACGACAATCCCCGACGACGACAATCCCCGACGACCGGGACAGACCCCCCATACCCTCCCTTCCCCGGGGCGATCCCCCCCCCCTCCCACCGTATCCCCGACGCGGTGAGCCTGCCCGACCCGACCCATCCGCCATGCGCTACGCAAAGGCCCCGCGGTGGAGGGCGGCGAGCCGCAACTCGAGCAAGGCCTCCGTCCTCACCCTGCTGGGCGTCTCGGAGCTCCTCAAGATCCGCGGAAAGTGGTCGCTGGCCCTGCGACTAGGCAACTTCGCTCTGCAGCGGTCCCGCGGCCTCGGCACCCTCACCGAGGGCCTCGCTCTGCTGAGTGTCGGCCACGCCTACCGCAACCAGACCCCCGAGGACTGGATCTCCGCCCAGCATCACCTGCGCATGGCCAAGCTGCTGCTCGAGGGCCTGCCCCCGGGCGAGGACCAGACTTTCTACCTCATGCGTGCTGTCCTGCTGCTGGGGGACACCCTCGTCCGCCGCGAGGACATGGGCGACATCGCCGAGGCCGAAGAGCTCGCCCACCTTGCCGACCGCCTGCTGCGAAAGAGCCGTGAGCGCCCCGCCAAGACCTTCCGCTGGACCCTCTTCACCGGCTCCTGGCGCGACTTTTGCCTGCACTCCATGGTCGAGCTTGGCGAGATTTACTACTACACCAGTCGATGGGCCGAGGGCGAGAAGCTGCTGCGTGAGCTAGTGCCCACCCTCGTGAGGCGCCGCGGGAAGCGCCACGTCACCACCATCGAGGCCCAACGCGATCTCGCTAGCATGCTGGTGAACCAGGACAAGTACGAGGAGGCCGAGATGGCGTACCGCATCGCCCGAGATTGGAACGAGGACGTCCCTGTCTTTGGCCACGAGGAAAAGGCTGCGATCGACTACAATATCGCCATGTGCCTCTCGGAGCGTGGAAGGGACAAGGAGGCTCGTGACGAGATCGCCAACATGGACCTGGCCGCCGATCTGCTGCACTACGCCAACGGCGAGTGGACACTCAAGCTGGCCCGTCTGACGAGCCTGAGGCTGAAAAAGTACGACGAGGTTATCGGTCTTTGCAAGAGGTTTCAACGTGTGCTGGACGAGCACCGCGCCCGTTTCGGCATATGCAGCCCCGTCACCCTGCGGAACATGGAGGACCATGTCACCGCTCTCAAGGCTCTGCGTCGCTGGGACGAGGCCATCGCCATCCTGCGCGACATGTGCAGTCGCGAGGCGAGCGATGTCTCTCGCGTCATCGAGCAGACCCTTGAGACCCGCCTCAATCTCGCCCACACCCTGCGCCACGCCGGACATTACGAGGAGGCAGCCTACGAATACCGGAAATGCCTCGAGATCGAGCGTGCCGCATCCGCCGACTACAAGGACGAGGCTCAGATCCGGAATGTCCTCAAGTACCTCGCCCACCTCTACGAGCTGGCCGGCGACAAGACCAATGCCCTCATTGCGTATTCGCAGCTGCAGAGGGAGTACTGGGCCCGGCCAAGCCAGCACCGGAACTTTATCAAGTACGAGTGGTGTCGCGGGAAGATGTTTATGCTGCAGGGACGGTGGGAGTACGCGCTGAAGATGCTTCTCAGCGCGCTCGCCGTCAAGCGCGGCGTCTCGGCAGCAGTTTCCATTATCAGCGGCCTGTCTATCGAAGCTGTCCGCGCACTGAATCTGCGGACCAGGATAGTGCCGCTAGCGAGGGCAGACGTCCTCGAAATCGATAGCGACAGGGACGCCGACAAGCAGCAGAATGATGCGACGGCCCAAAAGGTCGACACGAGCGTCCAGAAAGACGGTACGAGCGGCCAGGTGCAGGTCGAGGAAGTCGAAACCGACGATGACGAAGCAGTAGGCGGCGAGTGGGACGATGTCGACTGGTGGGAGGAGGTTATCAAGGACGCCCTCGCCGCCGTGCGCCATGAGCAGCCGTTCCAAGAGCTCCCGCCGCTCGACGAAGCGGACTCGGAGGTCGACGAGGAGGAGGGGGAGGACAGCATCCGGGAGACGGTGGACGACGTCCTAACGATGAAGACGGGATACCCCACGGTGCCCGGCGACGAGGAGTGGTCGCAGCCGCAGTGGCCGAGGCTGCCTGATACGTACGAGGAGCTGGTCGTCCAGCAGCGCCGCGTGGTCGAGGAGAGCAGGCCGTGGGCTGCGTAGGCATGGACGGCTTTTATGAATATACGCGGGGCGTTTCATGAGACTTTTTGCTCTGTTTTCTTTTCTTTGCTATGTAAGGGAGGGAGGATCTTTATAATGAGGAGAGGGACTACTTGGGCCCTGATGTCAATATCAAGACTTGATACCAAACCTTGTATTAAATGCTAAAAGATTGTGATTTTTCCAAGTCTCCTGGTTTTCTAATGCTGCCCACACTCGTGCTTGGTGATTATCTGTCTCAGTAATAGCCTATGCTTGACTCCGCCTGTGCTTGACTCCGCCTGCCTGTTCACTGTTGTTCCACGTTTACACTCTTCACTGGTGTGCATAGATCACGCGCTTGCCAAGGTTGGGAGGGGACGGAGATCGTGATCTTCGCCGCGGATAAGCACATATCAGTTCCTGGACGAGCAAGCGACCTGCGTGTGACTTCCTTGCCATGATGGGAGGCGGAGCTGCGACTTTGATTTTGTTACGAGCGTTTCCGTCTCTCTCAGATTAGCACGACAGATTTATCTCGGGATGTCATCATGCAAAAAGGTTCAAGAGAAGATCGGTTCTAGACGTACCGAGGTTTTTATCACTCTCTTTTTTCAGTATGAATACTGCCTACCAAGGTACTTACTCACTGCCACCATGTCGTCAGCAGAGCCGCACGACGTTCGTACCTTCCTTGAGTAATGGATACCCAACATTTCGCTCGAGGTATCGTACTGCATGGCAGAGAGAAGGAGCTCTACTTGCTCCGTGTCCCTCTCGAAGCCACTCGTAGCGGCTGTCGTGCTGGCGATAATGCTGAAGGTACTTATCTGCATTGTCGTTGTACGGGTTCTTGGCTCCCAAGAATCTCTCGTCACTCCCGGAGATGCCGTTGCGTCCTTTATCTCGGTGCAAGATGAGGGAACCGTCTCGGGGCCCATTACCCAGGATATGGTCCGACAGAGGAAGAGAACGAAAGTCATGAAAGGCGCCATATACAGCCCTTTGAAGCCACAGAAATGGGCGGAGAAACGGAGTTCAAGAGCTCAGGCTATTCCTCGTGGAGTCTGGATTCGGACTTACATCATCTTGCTGATTGGCTTTGCTGCAACAGTAGCCTGTCTGCAGCAGCAGATATCAAACGGTACGCCGCTGTAAGTGTTTAACCTTCATTCCGCAAGGCCAATTCAAACCAATTTCATGCGGACGAGGCATCAAACTGAATGCAGATGAGGCCAGTGACATTCTCTACCCCGTCACAGACGCTTCGCCATTCCTATCCTCAGTCATTATTGCAAACATCCCGCAACTTTACCTTTCATTTTGGTACATCGTGTACAATGCCCTGATTACCCGCCGGGTAATGAGCCAGGAATGGGCTCTTCTGTCGGTGGACTATCGTCCACTGCGGGTAACGCAGCCAAAGTAAGTTCTTCCGCCCAGAATTCGCGACAAAAGCTCACGTCAAATTTGAAAGAGGTAAACAGATCGGAACATATCGTCTGCAACTGCCGTACAAACAAAGCATTCCGTTGCTGGTTCTCAGCACTTTGGGACACTGGCTTGCCTCCAACGCGCTCTTCGTTATTGTTTCTCAGGGCTGTGAGTTTGAGCCATACATCATCACATGTATCTCCTTTTCTTGGGCCAATTCTAACGATGTACCGTGTACTAGCTTACTATCCCGAAGACCCTGGACCTACAGGCGACTATACAAAGGACCATACTAGTCTACCACCTGATGCCGTGGTTGCCATCGGCCAAGCCTCGCTTCCGGTTCTGAAACTCACGATCCTTTGCGCGATGATGATACTATGGCCTATTTTGCTGTCGAGGAAGGTACTGCCTGGTTACATGCCAATCGTTGGGTCAAATTCCCTTGCAATCATGGCTGCTTGCCGAGTCTCGCCCCTTGCCCAAGTCCCCAGCGAAGATGGACATGAGATTGGTGAAGATACGACGCAAGTAGCCCACCAAAGCGTGGACCACACTCCCGCCGACGACACTGGGCGGGACACCGAACTCGAGGAGCTTGTTCGAACAGCCGAAACATGTTCTGAATTCGAAGAAGGCTGCGGTGGCGTAGGAGATATTGCACTGCACCCGTTGAAATGGGGCGAGGTCAAGATGCCGGAGAAGAATGGTACACCCAGGAGGGCCAGGATTTGGACAACGTGGGCCACCTCAGTTTCGCTACTGTACTTGATAACCCTCAGCCTCCAGTGCATGGTCGCTGGTACAGATGACTCAGACCAACAAGGCAAAACTTGGCTGCTATTTCCAAACAAATTGGCTTTGGCGACGGGGCACACTGGGGGAATCACAGTGATAATCATGGAGAGCTCCAGGTAATGATGCCAGACTGATTTGAAGTTGTATGTAGTAGATAGGCAGTATTGAATGGTTCAATCTAAGTTTCAGACCACCGTCACGAGAATTTCCGCCAAAATATCGCATCTTGTGTTGGCATCGTAATTTAGAGCAATGTTGGTGATTTTACTGGTGACTGGGCTTAGAATATCGACCGATGCCAGGACTGTGCACCCAGTATCATGTATGTCAGTTCTAGCTGTCTGTAGAGAAGCTGATGGAGGCACTGGTTCAAAGCAGGTAAACTGCAATGGTGTCCGTGGAAAGCAAGTGAATCAGCGAGGTCTTCATAAAGTGAAGCCATGCGCAAGATACGCCAGTCTCTCGTCTCCAGTCTGCAAGTTGCCGGTAACCTGCCGGCATTGCAAATACCGCCCATTCACCAAAATGCTTCAACGTCACGACGCTCCCATCCTCCAAATCATTCATCATCACTTGCAATCATTGGAAAACGTATGTAAACTCCCAAACTTCCCAGCTCTCGATGCATCTTTTCCCTCATCCTCATCATCACCAACCCAACACAACACAAACACACAACACCCAAGACCTCAAGATCTCGACGCAACCGTCCATCACCAAATCCACTCAGAAACCACCCACCAAAAATATTCAATCAACATGCCTGAGGTCAAGTGCACCAAGTGCGGAGGAGCCCACTACAGCTCCTCCTGCCCGGTCGTCAACCACCCGGACTCTCCTGTCAGACAGTAAACGAGTCTCGCGGCTTTCCTTACAACCGAAAAAAAGAATCATGGAGAGTTTGATATGAAAGCTCGGGAGTTTGGAGTCTGGAGTTGTCGAGTTGGTGAAAGCATACGATCTTTAAAAAAAGAGCTGGTCTTCGGCAGGCGAGGAGTTGGGAATCAGCTAGTCATTGAGAATTGAGAGTCAAAAGTAACCACATCAATACAAGAAAATCATTCGGTCAAACAATCCTTGAAACTTCTGCAATGGCATGCTCCTGTGACGTTTTCTTCCGTCATTGTCAACGAATAGATTCACTATTCAGGTCAATGCTACTCCGAAGCTTTTCCTATGTCTTATCTCCAACCGACCTGTCCTCGCAGTGATAGGTATCCTGGCAAGAAACATTTCTAACACGCTTCAGCTGCTGGCTGTGCAGTTGGAACACCGGACATCTAATTAGGTAGGTTGCGGACCGGCCTCCGTCGGACGGTAGTGGGGCGACACCCGGCGTCCACCGGCTTTAACGCCGTATCGCCGGCCCGTTGGAGACCAACCCCGCGGAAGGATCAGCGCCGCGTTTGTAACCCATTTGATGACGTTGCCAGGCTTTAGTAATTGGTGCCTGTTTTCCCCCTCGTACCTTCTTCCTCTGGACTATTTTATGCTCAACCTTATCCCGTCATTTGACTGGGAAAAATAGCGAATCCCACACACTGCTGCTCGTTGCTCTCGTCGTCATTGGATACCACACCTAACTCAGACCACACCACCACCAAAGCAAGATGTCCGTCCTCGTGCTGGGAGCCGGCGAACTGGGCACAGCAATGCTCAAAGCCCTCGTTTCCCACCCCTCGCGCCCAAAGAACACCCAGGTTGCCGTCCTCCTCCGGCCCTCAACCATCTCCTCCTTAGATCCCGCCAAGTCTCAAAGCGTCGCCGATATTAGGGCCCTCGGCGTCTCCATCGAGCCAGGCGACGTCGTCACCGACTCCGTCCCAGCCCTCGCCGCGCTCTTCGGGAAGTACGACACCGTCGTCAGCTGCACCGGCTTCGTCGGCCCGTCCGGCACGCAGCGCCGCATCTGCGAGGCCGCATTGCAATCAGGCGTTAGGCGCTTCGTTCCGTGGCAGTTTGGCGTCGACTACGACGTCATTGGAAGGGGCGGCCCGCAGCCGCTGTTTGACGAGCAGCTTGACGTGCGGGATATGCTGCGCGCGCAGGCGCGGACGGGATGGGTTATTGTCAGCACCGGTCTGTTTACGAGTTTCCTGTTCGTGGGGGAGTTTGGGGTCGTCGACTTTGAGAGGCGGATGTTGAGGGCGCTCGGGGGCTGGGACGTGGAGGTTACGTTGACGGAGCCGGAGGATATTGCGCGGATGACGGCGGCGGCCGTGTTTGAGCCGCGAGGGGTCCCGTGGGAGCAGGGCGGTGTGGTTTACGTGGCGGGGGATACGGTCTCGTACGGCCGTGCGGCAGAGCTTGTTGAGAAGAGGTTCCCTGAGGTGAAGTTCACGAAGGAAGAGTGGGGTTTGGAGCTCTTGAGGGAAAATCTGAAGGAGAATCCAGGCGATACGTGGAACAAGTACCGTGCCATCTTTGGGGCGGGCAAGGGGATTTCGTGGCCGATGGAAAGGACGCTCAACTACGAGCGCAACATCAAGTTGAAAGGCTTGGAGGCGTACTTGAGCGAGATGGACACACCCGATGCCTTGGAGGTGTAGTCGGCGAGTGCCCGAGGTAGCTTGAAGTCACTAATTCAGTGAACACCCTTGTTCAACGATAGTCAGGGCATCACTGGATTTGTCATCAGAGAAGGTTCAAAAACTGGCAAGATGTTGAATTGTGACGGTATGTTTGAAGGCTTCCTAGTACCCTTTCTTCGTTACATAGGTACACTGGCAGCCACTGTTTGTCCAGAAACTCCTCAGTGTAGTACTCATACCAGTCCCCTTGAACTAGGCCTGTCGCTTCGCCTCAACCTCGAGCTCGATCAACATCCCCGGGAAAGCCAGATGCGGTACGGCAATCGCCGTCCAGACAGGCCGATGGCCCGGAATGCGTTCCTTCAAGGCTTCGGCAGTCGGCTTCCACGAGGTACGGACGTCGCAGTGATACGACCGCAGCGAATAGACGTCTTCCCACCCCCGCAGGCCCGCCGCCTTGAGGACGATGTCAACGTTCTCCATTGCCAGCTTGACTTGCTTGTCGCTATCGTTGGCATCAAGTGCTCCCGTCTCCGGGTCCCAGCCGCCTTGGCCTGAGCACTTGACTATTCCGTTTCCGAGGTCGACGGACTGGGAGTAGTGGCCCAGCTCGCTGTGCTTTTGGGCAGATCCCGGGGGGTTGTTGTACGGAAGGGAAGACATGGCTTGGGATCGGTAACTGTGAGAAAGCCAAGGTTAGTTCTTGAAGGGATGTCAAGACCATTCAGGATATTAGGACAACAGCATACCTAAGATGGAATAAGAGAGGCTATGTTGAGTGGATGGTTGTTGACGTTATGGGCAATGGTAAACATAAACAGTATGAGACTGAAAGTGCTTCAAGATCACCAGATAAGAAACAAGAAGATGACGTAATGAGGTGAAACTTGCACAGCGGCAACTGCAGAAATAACGTTCAGAAGAGGGAACATATGAGGCTCAAGCCGATCTTAAAGGCGCGAGAGATGGTGACAACTGCTTATGTTAACAATATCCGCATCCCGAATCGTCTCCACCTCGGGAATTCTTGAACGGGGCTGTTGGAGAAGCCGGTTGGAGACAGTCACCGACCTGGCGCAAGCGGCCCGAGTTCGGCTTACACGATGAACATAAAGTTTGGTAAGTGATGCCCAACTCGCTGAAATATCTCTAGCCAAAGAAAATCGTGCCCACAACCGGTTTAAAGCAACATTTCCTTCGAGGACGATAGGAGTAAGACAAGGGGGTAGGCAGAGGTCGTCCCATGATCACTCCGGCAGCTTTGAGTAAACTACGACACGCACCCAGTAAACATATAGGTTACGAGGCGCCTGTATCAGTATGCGAACTGCTGCTCGGCAGAGACAAATTCAAGTCCTCGGCATAGATCTCGAGAGTCCTTCCCAAGAGTCGGGCAAATGCGTTATGCTCCAGCGCGCCAAATACGCGCGCCCAGAAATTTGAAATCGACGCGGCCAGCAGTTTTATACTGCTTGACTGAGTCGACTCGACATCAACGTCGTCTACCGACGACCAAGCTGTCGAGACCAAAGTCCGCACTCGCTCGAGTGGCGATTGAATGCCTACGACTGTGTGAGCGCAAGAACTGCCAAATGATTGGATGGGTGAACCTACTTTGGCTCTGGGGAGAGACATACAACACCCAGCTAGACAGAAATACTGCAGAACAGAAAGCTGACATGACTGATTCGAGAGGCCAGGTGCTGGCATGCGCACGGATGAAGAATACGAAGCCGGTATCCGCTGGATCTTCTAAAAGGTCTACACAGCGCTCAACGGCAGTCAGAATGGTTTCCGGAGACACTGGCAAAATTTTGAGACCGGTTTTAAGCGTGGCAGCAAGCTTCGATGGAGACGTCGTGGCGATCGTATCCAGGTCTAGGAAGCCAAAGGTCGTAATGTTATGCAAGGAGACCAAATGTATCAGGCTTCTGCTAGAGCTCAGTAGAGCTTGGACGCCCCTATTCCCTGATGTCGGATACGGGAGATCTTCCAGCAAATTCAGTAGTAGCTGTAGCATCTTACTGTGACATGATCGTGTTATAAGCGTACGATGAAGTGTTGGAATGAGGGCACTAAAGATTACTTACGCTATACTTTCACGCTCCGAAGAGGCCAGGTTTTTGAAAGAACCAATATTAGACGCCTCATTCACGATTCTTACCTGCACTATGGCAAGCCCGATCATGACCCATAGGTGTTCCAACTCGATACTTGTCAAGTTCTGCTGGGCGTTCGTATCTGGCGAAGGTTCTTGTAGTCTGGCTTGCAGTTCATTGAACATAGTTCCAGCCATGGCCTGCATCGAAGAAGTTTCATGATTTGCGTCTTCTTTATCAAGCCTATCCCAGGACCTCCGGGGACAGGGGAGGTGCAGCCGAGAGGCCGCCGTCCACGATAGATCGTGAGAGCCTAGGAAAATGCCATGTGACATCAAGGCACAAGATCCAAGCGTCTGACTGCGTCGGATCATCTCTGAGACAACCGGGGATCGATTTCCAGGAGTCTCCTCGCCAGCAATCGGGTACATGCAGGCTCGGAGCCAAAAGGATAGACCAGTCTGAAGAAAACGAAGCTCAGTGAGGAAGTTGACGGGCTGCTCCAACTTTATAAACTCCGAGAGCAATATGAAAGTATCGACAATGTGGTAGGAAGACCTGGGGGCTGATCAGATTACAAACAAAACCCTGACGGTAACAAGTAATGTCTCAAACGACAACTCGAAAGACTTACTGATCCAAAGTTCGCGCCTGGGCATCGAGAGACCTTGCAGCAAAGGAACGGCTGGCTGCGTAGAGCATGTTCGCGCTCCTACATTCTAGAAGATAAAGAGCACCCAAAGCAAAAGCGGCGTTTTGCAGGGACGGGTGCAAGTCTTCGGGTCTGACACTGGGATGAAGCAGGGGCAATCTGCTGTTCCTCATAAATGCCTTGAAGTACCGAGCACGAGACTGAGAAGATACGGGGACGACATCTGGGGCCTGTCTTTGTTGTCCTCCATAGGAATCAACATGCCACATGTTGCTGTCATGCTCGCAGGCTGCAGAAAGGGAGGCTAAGCAGACGACCGGCTAGTTAGGTTGATATTTTCGAATTTGAAAACCATGGATCTGTGCTGCAACTTACTCGTATCCTCAATCTGCTCGGTCATGGGAGGGTCTGCTATGTGTATAGGACGAGCTGCACCTCCGTCACGAGTCCTCGGTGTGTGGCTCGCTGGCTCATGAAGCCTGTCTTGAACCTTTGTGGCTGAACGCAGATTCTCAGCTACGCGATGAAGCCCGCTGTTTTGGAAGAAACTCTCGTATTCAGCTAACATATGTTCCCCAGGAAGAGAGTCTGAGAATGTTCGTCCTAGACGTAGTGTTACAATCAAGCTGACTGAGCGACCCTATCTTTGTGGGTGATGCCTACCAATATGCCGATACTCCGGCGGGACCGGTAGTGTTTGCCCCAAAAGGGAATCTTCAGAGCGAGAGACTGTCCCAGTCCTTTCGACTTCGTTGGTAGGCTGGTCTGTCAAGCTGGCTTGGACTAGTGAGTGGCTCGCCCCTTCAGTGGGCTTTGGAAGTAGTTCCGCGGAAGGCCCGTCGATATTCCCTGTTGAACCAGAGCTTCTACCTGTAGAATCTTCGTCCCCTGTATGGTGGAGACGTTTGTGCCGCTTCAGCAGGTCTTTTCTCGAGAACGATAGACCGCAGTCACATGAAAATGGCTTCTCTTTTGTGTCTGCCGCACGAGGTAAATACTACCGGACAACACGACGACTTGAACGATGTACTCACGAATCCGTGTGTGTCTTTGCAGGTGCTCCGGCTTGCGGAAGCCCCGGTTGCAAAACGAGCACACATGTGGTTTCCCGGGCTGGCCTTCCATCGGGGGGCCGATCTTGGGACAAAGCGCGTTGGAGAGGGGTTGGAGAAGTCGGCGAGGATCTCCAACAGCCCTCGGCACGTCAAAGACCTTGCCAGAGTTTAGAGACGCGAGTCATGTTGGGGCTCGGGGATACTGTGGGCTGCAGTCTCCACGTGCTCGGGATCTGGTGCCTTCGGCCTTTGGAGACGCGGCGGTTTTCACCTTTTAAGATGACGTTTCGACTTTCTTCAAGCTTACGTCCAAGAAGCAACGTGATAATGCCAGAACGACGACCGCGCAGACGAGAATCCGCAGCCCCGCCTGCAAAGTCCGCATGCACTTCATGGTACCTGAACCTGCACGGCCACATTTGCAGTCCCCGCCCATGCTAATGTACCCATAGCAGAGCATCCCGAGTCCGGTGCAGTGGTGAGCGTCCGTGCAGTCGAGTGAGTAATAATGCCGATTTTCAACGACAGCGAATTCCCCCTGATCAGGCCACCTCAGTGTGTACAGAAGACTAGATCATGCACATTCATAGCAAGTCGTCGGGGCCTGGGGGCTACATCCGCCCCGGCAGAGAACGAGGGACAGGCAGCATCCCGCTCCGGCGAAGAGACTGCTCTCGTCTCTAATATAAACGAAAGCATCAATCTTCCCCCGATAACCACTACTTCGGCCGATGGCGGCCTAGATATGACTATGTGGCTGCCACCTTTGTTCAACTACGATCTCGAGACCTTCCAATTCGATAGCACATTCTGCGGAGACTCCGAAGAAGGTCTGAACAACTTCTTTGCCGACCTCTTCAGCTGTCCCTCATACCCTCGAGTGGGCAACCTAGTTAATTCAACAGGTAGCATCGCGCCGCTTCAAGGCTCGATTGGGGGCTTTCACTCTGATCTCAACGTGTATGTCAGACCTCGACCCGGATGTACGAGTGTAACTTGGGATACTGATTCTAGTTCTGACTTACCTCCGAGCAGCCTGCAGTGTTACTACAAGAAACTCTATCCTGTCTTCCCCATTTTACCTCCTCCAGCCCAAGATATGCAGGACGAATCGCCCAGCTCATGGGGAAGAGACGCCTATGAGCCCTCCTCGCCGCTTCTTGTGGCAATAATAGCCATTTTGTGCCACTCTTCGAGAGGGCAAGACGGCCGGAGCATGTTGGAGAGTGAGAGGAGTTCTGACGCCCTCCCGAACTCTTTGGCCCTGCGTGCACTAAACGCAGTCGAGAACTGGCATGCAACTGGAAGCGACCAATCAACGGCTTCGGAGTTTCATCCAGGGATCCCCCGAGAGCTTGAGCCTGCGCTGGCTTGCTGCTTCCTGAGTCTTTGCCAATACCTCCACCAGGGCGATGTCGGCCAGATGGCATCCCTTGCCGAGAGAGCCCAAGGTCTTTTGACTTCTATCCGACGGCGGGCCAGAGATGCTTCGCGCAACTTTGAGGAGGCGTTCCAAAGGGCCTGGTGGGTCACGGTAGGTTTCATTTCGACACGGATGCTTCTTGTGCTGATGATTTCGCTTCAGTACATGTGCATTTGCAACGCTTCTATAGTCAGCTGCAAGGTAAGAAGACAAAGAACACGACAAAATTTCGCGAGGTCCAGCTTCCGTAAGTTGACGCCTCATCTCTCCAGCCTCCGCCAAAACCCGCAGACATCGGCCAGATCTCTGTAACATTTCCCATTCTCGGTGGCAATGATCAGGTAAGCTTGCACGAGATTCAACACACTTCAAGCGTTGTTCTCACAGCACTTGGCAGGTTTGGGAACAACACATTCGCGCCGAGGAGACTCTCGTTGCGAGTACACTTCTATTAGTTGCTTTGGTCAAAGGGTTCAACTCGCAGACTGCTGTACCGTCATTCCGCCGGAACATCCGCGTCTTGGACGAAGTTATCTCTTTCCAGTTGACGAAGGTCGACTCTGAAAGACAACATGCGACATCGCTCCCAGAGTCCCGAGATGCATATTGTCTTCTCTCAACGTCAAGAATCAGGCTGATGAGGTATCCACCTTTATCTTGGGCCATCTTAGGAGATTAATAACTGATCAAGTCCAGTGCTCGCATTAAATTGCACCGATATCGCGCCCTAATGGACCATCCTGAAATACTGAAGAGATTTGAGGCCACCCACATTGCTTCTGGTTCTCCAAGGACCGGAACTGAGGAGCAGCGAGGTTCTGACCGAACCGATTTTAGGAAAAGATGCGAGGGGCGCCGAGCTGACGAGATATTCCCCTTCACGGCCGAACGTTCGCGGAGCATTTGCTTGGAATCCGCTCTCTCCGTGGCCGAAGACCTGGACCATCTCGTGACATTGGGCAACCATGGTGAGAAAGATTATGGCTTCCGATTCTGATCTTGGCACACCGAATGCAACTGACGGGCCTTACAACAGTGACTCCCATCGCCTGCTCTGCAGTTCTGGCAGGCTACACCCTCATGATGATGGCCCATTTCCAGCTTTATTCCCCGCAAGCTAGGGCCAGTACCTCGGAGAAGGAGACCGCGCAAGCCAGGTGCGCTGAGGGCGTTCGAAGCTGCATCAGATCACTTGAAGCCTTCTCTGTCGGGTTTGAATACGTCAGGGGAATGAAGCGTAGGTGGCCCAATAACCTCCCATGCGCGGCAAGAGCTGGGCTTATCGGTCAACTTCATCGTGGCTAACAAGAAACGCTCTCTAGACCAACTCCAGGTTGCTGCAGATGCTTGCGAGGCACATTCGAGTTGGCTTCGATTTTGATTATACCCGGGAGCTAGAAACTGATATCAACCTCGGGCTATGACCACAACTAGTCACTGCCCATCACGATGTTACACCGCTCAGACCTTGGGAAGATGCCAAAGTAGTTGACGAAGGCCATCGAGTCCGGCGTGGTCTCCGGAGCAAGCGCAACTCCGCGGCATTCGCGAAAGAAACGAGCCGCAGCCAGCCTCATCTCTATGTACGCCACGTGAATCCCAATGCAGACACGAGAGCCGGATCCAAAGGGCGAAAGCACGGCCCTTGCCTCGGCTGTCATACCCGACTCGAGAGACCACCGTTGGGGTTTGAATCTAAGGGCCCAATATCAGCATCATGGTACTTCGCAGGGTCTTAGTTGGCGGGGAAGTGTCTTACTCCAAGGCGTCCGGAAGCAGTTCTTCCTTTCGGTGCATCGTGTATCCCTGGGTGCTGACGGTAGTGCTGCCCGGTATGGAGAATCCTCCAATAGTTAAACCCTCGGAGGGAGCTGTTCGTGGAAAGCCCCCTGGCGCTGCGGCGAACAACCGATTCGTCTCGCTGATAGTCGCATTGAGCCACTTCAATCCCTCAACGTCCGCGTCGCAGAAGTCCTCGGGCAAAGCAGCCACCTCGGCTTCGATTTCCGCCTGAAGTTCCGGCTGCGAAAGCACGGCGTAGACCATGTAAGACTGCGTGATGGTGTTACGAGCGGGTCAGGGCAACCAACTGTGGCACAAAGCAAAAGCTTCGGTAATGATACCTCCAGTATCATTATCCCCTGTTCTGCACTATATAGCTACGCCTCTACAGGGACCAACCGCAGCTGGGCGTAACAGATGGCCGTCGTGCCGGTTCCGGCAACCGTGAAGTTCCCCGCCTCGTTCTTGATGTCGAACTCCGTCAGCGTCTCGCCCTTCTCCGCGTTGGCCAGGACGGTGCCGAAGATGCTCCGCTCTCCCATCTTCGTGCGCTTCTTGGTGTTGTCCACGGCCCGGGATGCGTAGTCGATCACGTAGTCCCACCCTCGGAACGCCGTTCGGCACCACGGGTGCGGTATCAGGCGGCCCACGGTCTTGATGAGCGGTAACTCTGCCGTCAGGGCGGACATTTGGAGGTAGATGTCGAGGGCTCGGATGAATTCGTTCTTCTGCGAGAAGGTCAGCTTCTGGGGCCCATTTGGATGCCAGCCTCGCTTGTGGAAAAACTTGCTCACCTCGCCTCTCCCCAGCATGTCCCAAGACTCCCCAAATATCAGCTCGCCAGACACGTCCGACGTCATGAAGGTCCACCGCTTGAACACGTCGGCCTTGCCGGTCTGCCGCAGATCCTGCGCGATTCTGTCGACGGCCTTTATGGTGATGGCCTTGATGACCTCCTCCCACTGGCTCCTGAGCTGCGATTTGCTGAAGGCCCTCGCAAACATCCTCCTGCGCTCTGCGTGTTCTTTCCTGTTGCTCATCGTGAAGAGGCCCAAGTACGGATGGCCGCCGAACCGCAGGTACCACTCATGCTTCGTGCACGGGGAACTCGTGGCGTAGATCTGCTTGTGGCCGTCTACCGATGTCACGGAGATCTCGTCAGGGCTGAGGCGAACGATTTCGCCGTATCTGCGATGCAAGTCGTCGACGTAGAATATCCGCCTTCCCAGTACCACGTGGTACTTCAAGACATAATGAGTGAAGTGAGCGTACCAGGGGCCCGGTACGTATTTCAAGGGAGATCTCGCGGCTCGGATGAGAATCTACAGATCAGTGTGAGCAAATGTATTCATCAGTCGATCGTGCGAGAATAGCAGGTTCACAAGCTTCACCTACTCTAAGCAAGACAAGACCAGAGGCCAGAACCAAAGCAACCGGTATGGTAACGACGGGCCTCTCGCTAAAATCAAGCATCGTTTGCGTATGTTGCGTCGAAGACGGCGTGCGCAACGTTGCTATGTTTCAGGGGGCACTAGTTGCGGTAGATGGCGGTGGCTGGGAAGATGGCTTGAGATGAACGACAGTTCTAACAGTAACATACATATCTTTTGCAACTTTATACGTTCCTAGTGCTTTATATTGATCAAACTTCCAAAGTCCTTGTCACCGCCATGCTTGTGTCGCCTCAGATCCATTCAGGGGGTCGCAGTGGACCGCTCAAGGCAGTGAATATCGAAGTCTCTGACGTCAAGCGTTATTATTTGAGACCAAATCTCACACGCGACCGCGCAATCAGACGAAGCAACTACCCAGATGGGATGGTCACAGCCCTGAGGATGGATCCGTCCGTGGTGACGGACTTGACCTCCTCCGCGTTCGCCGCGATCCGCTCCGCTGCCATCCCACCGGCTGCCCGGCGCGACTGAATAGACCGAAGCCGAGGGCCGTCCAATCAGGCCGAGACTTGATCAGTGAGCCAATCCGACCGGATGTTTTTGCAAGCGAGCAGTTCAGTTCAAAGTCGCAGCCAACGGGGTGCTGGTGCGGTATGCCCAGCCGCTGCACTCCGGGTAGCGGGCCGGTGGGATGCTGCTCTTCCCCGGATTTTGACCCTAAAGGCTGATCCAAGTTCTTTTCGGACATATTCTGATAGCGAGCCCGATCAACTATCCTGGTCTTCATCTATTGCTTCGCCGCTGATTAAGTAGGATAGCTTCCGCATCTTATACAAAGACGCGCATGTGCCTGTCATCGACTGGGCGTGTATTCATGGTGGAAATCACATACCAATATTCCCTGTCACCTCAGCAGCCATTTTGCTATCAAACACTGATTCTCGTTCAATATCAGACTTCACCCTCGTCATATACCCCGTCGGCAATGTCAGTGTTGGTATCACAGGTGTGATGCATATCCGTACGGAAGTATCGTAGCAACGATCACGTCGATATTCGTGGTAATTGCTGTTGTTCTTGTTGTGTCTCTC
>WIGN01000252.1:0-60656 GCA_014235955.1 Colletotrichum sojae | reverse complement strand
GATCCAACAACGTCGAATAATTCTTTACACAAACAGATATCGAAAATTCCTCGTGGTGTCTCCAGTATCTTTCTTTTAGATAGGTCCGATCCCTGATCTAGGTCTTCTACATCCATGGCCCGCTTTCAGACACTGGACGGGCTCAGCGACTCCATCGTCAAGCACAGACCAACTGATCCCGTCCGAGTACTCCGAGACACTAATCTGACAAGCATTGCTATCGACAAAAGGAAAACGAAAGAATCGCAACAAGCAAAGACGACGACACACAAGACAAAAGCGAGTTCAAAGACAGCATCGATTAAAAGAGGAATAGAAAGATCGTTTGTACTATCAACTTCTATGAACAAGACTCCCCGTGTTCAGCAACTCTGACGCGTCTAGTACCACCCCAGCAACCCCATCGTGAACCTCCCCTCATCCTTTTCCAACTCAGACTTCATCGCCTTCAGCTCCTCCACGTCCCAGTTCGCGTGCACAAACCGGCCATCCAGGAACTTGGCTTCCTCGCTCAGCGCCCACACCACAAAATCCCCAGGCAGCGCGACATCATCAAAAACAAGACCCATCTCGTCCGCCGCGGGCGCGAACTTGTCCGCCATCGGCGTGCGGATCAGGCCAGGGTGTACCTGCAGAACAAAAATGCCCGGGTTCTCGCTGCGGAAGTACTCAAACATCTTGGTCGCGGCGATCTTGGACGCGCGGTAGGATGAGAAGCCCGGCATGTACGGCAGGTGGATCGCGGCGGTCGAGACGTGGATCACGCAAGCGCCCTCCGCGGCGAGGGGCTGAAAGGCGCGGAGGAGGTTAAAGTTTCCCCTGACCGAGACCTCGAACCCTTGCCACCATTCATCTGCGTCGGTGTCGACGATGGAGGCGAGGTCGGAGAGGTAGCCCGCGTTGGCGACCAGGATATCAATCTTCCCGCCGACGGCTTCCGCGAAGCTTGCAAGGGTCTTGGTGGTGGCCTCGGCGTCGGTTATGTCGCCGGCGTAGAGGTGGACCTTGGTCCCCGGGTGCGCGGCCTCGATGTCGGTCTTGGTGGCCTCCAGCGGCGCGGTCCGGCGGCCCATGATGGCGAGGTTCGAGACGCCGGACTTGGCGAGGGACTGGGCGATGGAGGCGCCGATGCCCGTGCCGCCGCCGGAGATGAAGGCGTGTTTGCCCTTTGTGGAGAGCTCCGGGCGGGAGGGGGAGATGGCCTCGTAGGTGTTTTGGTGGTAGGTCTTTGTGGGGGAGGGGAAAGACATTGTGAAGATGTTTCTGGTTGGATTGAGAGGGGATGTTGTAGGTGTTCTGATGAGGATGAGATGAGATGTCGTTTGGTTTATTGTGTCTCTGTTACTGAAGAACAAAAACCTATTCGTAGTCTTCTTCGCCTTCTTTTATCGTCTCGTCAAGGCCTTTGGCGACTGTATTTCCCTAAGTGTGGTTTCTCATCTTGTCATCTTGTCTCATTTGATGATAAAACATCGCGAACCACATAATCACTCCAACATGCCGCAAAAACTAAGCATTCTCGATGAAAGCTTACACAATCGGCACTCACGATCCTTCAGATAACGTTCTGGCGGTCGCGATCGGATGAAGTTCGTCCCGACTCCACCACCGCCGGCGCCAAGCCCCCGGCCCCTGATAACGTTATGACGGGACAGACCCCACCGTAAGCAAGACCCACAGGGCTGGCTCCTTTCGCACTGTCTTTGTCATCGTCACTGAGATGGGCAGCTTACACACTTGGGCACATACTTACCAGGGGACGATCCTTCGTAGCACTCCATGCATCCGTCTCGGATGGACGATGCCGGAGAGCAAAAATTCCGATGGCTCACGAAAAGAGACGAGAAAAGGACTCATTCCTCGAATGTCACCCGGGAGCAGCTTCCGAGATCACACCCCCGGATTCTGCCCCGCATTCGGTCGCTATGACCCCTGACGATCCCGCCACCAGCACGAAGGCTAAAGGGACCTGCTGCAAGGGAGCATGCCAGATTCAGCCCTTCACACAAGGGCGGACACGTTTAATTTCACAAGAAAGTTCTTGGTCTCCCTGCAGTTCTCGTACTCGTCAGCTTTCCACTCAAAGTCTTCGCCCAAAGAGTACTGGCCTGGAATAGCATTGGAAGGAACATTCAATTTCGCCTCGGGAACTAGGTACTATACAACGGACTCTCCTTCGGGTGGGATGCCTCCTCGTCTTCAGTCTTCACTGCCACGGTCTCCCCATGTCTCGGCCTCTTGGCGTTCGAGATTGCAAGATTCCTCGATCCGACACATCAAATTCCCACGACGACCCGCCGCATTGGTCCATGTCATCGGACCGTTTCATAGACACAGAAAATAGGCCGAACAAAGCTCAGAAAAAGTAAAATGTTTGCATGGCAATAGAATCTGTTCTTGACTATGCTAAATGGTTTCGCGGGGTTGGCACAGTGAGTCGGTCGCTGTGGCTGAACCATCCTCCACGCTGGAATGAAGGGCTAGCCGGAACCGGTATCAAGGGAAAAAAAGTCCAGGCGACCATATAGAAAAAGGGGTCGCACTCGCAACATGGCAAGAAAATCCCAGTCCTCCCGTCAGGAAGCTGCTCCTCCAAAGGCCCGTCTTCCATGATGGGGCTCAAGGTCATGTATCGCGGCCGGCGCCTGGGCCGATTTTCCAAGGCGGCCATCGTCGCCGCCGCCTTTGTCCTGCTGTGGATCTTCCGAGAGCCGCTCCGGCTCGACCGCGTCGGCCTCGACGACAGCCTGGTCCCCTGGAGGCCGCGACCGCCGCAGGACGCGTTCGACAACCCGCCCCTCGACTCCGACGCCATCCGGGCGGTGTGCGACGCGACCGCCTGGGACACCAACACGAACACGCAGGTGGTCTTCACCTGCGATAACAACATTGGCGGGATCGGGGACGTCCGCAACTCGGTTCTCAACTGCGTGCGATACGCGATGCTGGCGGGCGGCTCGCTGGTGATGCCGCGCATCTTCACGCGCAACGAATCCACCGCGCGAGCCGACAAGAGGGCGGGCCTGGAGTACATGTTCGACAGAGACCACTTCGTCGAGTCGCTTCACCTCTCGTGCCCGCAGCTGCGGCTGTTCGACAACACGGATGAGGCCTACGAGACGTTGGGCGCGCCGCGAACGTGGCCTCTCGGTCTCTTTCCCGAGTCCCTGATCGAGGAGGAAAAGATACCGAGCACAGGCATACCGCGTCCCGAAACATGGAAATCCCTCCTCTATGCCTGGCTCAACGTCGTCGAAGAAAGCATCGACGTCGCCCCGACCGGCACTCGCATCCAGGGCCCCATCATCGTCGACTTTGGTCGCTCGTACCTGACCTACCCGATACACAGCGACGGCGACGCTTTTGCAAGCACATTTGGCAATCTTCTCAAGGTCCGGGCCGACGTTCGGCAGCTCGCGACGACGGTAGTGCAGAGCATCGATCAGCTCTTCTTCGGGGCGCATCTCTGGACACAGAAGGAAGGCGTCGACAGCTTGAAGCCGGTGGACCCGAACTGGGATTGGTCAGAGTACTCGCGACAGATTGACGTTTACCTTGATCAGGCATCGCGATGGGATATTTCTCTGGTGTATGCGGCCTCGGCGGATGCGACACGGTTGGCTGCGTTTGCGGCGGATGCCAGCGAGAAGCGGGGGATGACCGTCGTCAACAAGGCGGACCTGCTGCACGGAAAAGAGAAGGCGCAGTTGGAAGTTTTGACGATGGATCAGCAGGCCATGGTCGATTTCCTCGTCATGATGGGCGCTGCACAGTTTGGCGGTGTCGGGCACTCGAGCTTCGCGTGGAACGTCGCGCTGAAGAGGCACCTGTTCGTGCAGGAGCCGGGCAAATACCTCGACGGGCCACAGATGTTGAGCGACGATCTCAGTCAGGTATACGGGACGAGGGGGAAATATCCAGAGTACGCTGCTTGTCTATGGCCATAAGGAGCAAAAAATGGTCGTCGCAGGTTAGGAAGCAGGAGTAAAAGTTGAGAGGAAAGTCCTTTTATTCCGAAGGACCCAAATAGGTAGGTACCTAGGTACCTAGATATGGACGTACCCGGGCGGAGATGATCTCCGGGACTCCGGGATAATGTTGGTACTGTGCGATAGGCTGTCTTTGTGTACTGTACTGATTACGGCTGATTAATCCGACTCTTGCGGCAAGCACCTTCCCCTTCCCCTTCGTCTTCCTCTTCCTTCCCGCCGCATCCTTGACCAACACCTCCTTTCTGCCTCCCACAATCTCTCCGTGATAGCGTTACTCGGACCAATTCTTCATATATCCCACGTTACAGGCGCCCAGCCGGATCTAATCGAAAGACATGAGCCCTCCTACCGCCGTCGTGAGTCTACGATGATCCTTCTATGCCAGTCTGCCTGGTTGGATTACTAATTCAGGCCAGTCTCGACGTGAGCGCGGCGTAATCGCTCAACGGGAATACCGCAAGCGCCATGCTTCCAAAGTCCAGAAGCTACAAGACGAGAACAAGAAGCTCAAGGATGTCATTGGGGGCATCGACAAACTTCTTCGCAGGGAAGTGAGGCTGCCGGCCGAGTTGAGAGCTGCCGTTGCCAGGGCCTGTGAAGTCGTGGGCGTCGCCGACGAGGACAAGCTGGTGACTGAGGCACCGGAACAGAGCACCTCGCCCTCCGAGACCCAGGGAGACATCCGCCAATCGATTGAGACTTTCGCTCATGAACTACCCCCGGCATCATCGTCAGCAAGGGTCCAGCAGGCCCCCAGCCGCCGCATGAGTCCCCGGCTCGACTATGGTCTCTGGGTCGACCCCGAGACGTTGATTCGCGTCATCGAGCCTCCCGTGGACATTATACCGTACCTGGGCGGCGGCATGGCCACCCTTGCCGGATGCATCTTCTGGTCGGCCATGAACTACACCATCGATCTCTGGAACTCTCGCACGGCGCCCCTGTCGTCCAAGCGCCTCGATTACATGTTCAACCACTCCAAGCACCTCACCGACCGCCATTTCCTCGTCTCCCTTGCCCAGGCCCGGCTAGACTTCAAGGAGAAGGGGTACATGTACACCAAGCTGACCGAGCAGTTTGAGCGCAACGCCATGAGTCGTCTATTCGAGCTCGTCAAGTCCGACTACGAGAACCAAAAGAAGCCCAGCCGATGGTGGAAGCGTCCCGAGGAAGTCGCCGAGGCTATAGTCGACCAGCTGAACCCGTCTCAGAGGGTTCGGTTCCAGAATGTGATCGACGGCGAGGGCACCAAGGCGGATCAAGATTTCATGAGGCCTCTCATCGGCTGGCTGTCTGAAAACTTCATCTGCTTCGGGGATGGGCCTCGATGGAGCTCCATCTTTGTCTCGATCGCGATTGGAAGCTGGGTGAATGAGCTCAACGCCCAGGAGGACAAAGCATTGGAATGAGCATATTTTCGATTAACTAAATAGACACGAACGGGGCCGGCCTTCGCACGCCTCTCCATTGGCCCGTCTTCGACACCAACATCCTCGTCATCTACCCAGCGGTCAGAGCCCGCCGCCCCCTTGGAACCCTTCCAAGACTGCATCCGGCACGTCATTTGACGACTTTGGCTGCCTTCGATCTTGGCTTCGGTCGCGGGCTCACTGCCCTCAGCGAGCCAGCAGCTTCCCCAAGTCTGGTGGTCTTCGATCCATGCGAAACCGAGTCTTAGCGGCCCGTCCCACCCTCGTTCCCAGTACCCAGCAAAGAACGAAACGCCGGTCAGGTTGCCCCCATTGTTCTTCGCGACAAGGAAATCGAACAGGTGCTTTGTGTGATCGGCGTTCAGTTCTGGTTGAGAGTACGACTTACTTGCACTATGCCTCTCTTTCCCGATGTGTCTCATGGAAGGCCTTGCGGGCTTGCCGGGTCTTGTGGCCCTGGCCCTGAAAATCCCACTTTGACGACTCCATTTGCCGGCGACACTCGCTCGTCATCTCCATGAATATTGTCGCGTTTGTCAGCTTCGGAAACTTGGTCGCCAGCACCTCGAGGTGCTCGTACGGCCAAGTCCCGTTCTGGTTCATGTCGATCGTCAGCTTCCGCAGATCTGGCGCCATCGATCCCAGTGCGGCGAGCTGGTCTGCCGTCATGACCCTCCGCTGTCGGAAGTCGGCCTCGGGCTCGCGCCACTCGAGGCTCCTGAGCGACGCCGCGTGGTGTCGAAGGATTGGTTCGACGGACGCCCCGGTCTGGCCACTTTTTATCCAGGATAGGTGCTTGAGAGAGTTCTGCGGAAGCGCAAGGATGAAATCTTTCGCCCACTCCCCGCGGACCGTCAATGACTCGAGCAACTTGAGATGCGGGATCAGACGCGCGAGATCAGGACCGGGCTCGCGCTTATACACACCACCAACCTCGGGCCCCTTGTCGCTCATCTGCCTCGGCCTGAGAGTCTTGATGCCGGAGAATTCCATCGCTTCAAGCCACAGGTCCAAGTTTGTCATGTTCTTCTGCGCCTTCGACAACGGCAGCCACTTCAACCAGTTCCGTGCCGTCCCGGAGGTGAACCAGTGACGAAACCGTCTGTACTCGGATTCGAACCATGATGACGGGTCTAGTCTAGCGCCCTCGTCCCACGGCTTCTCGTTGAAGTCGTAGCCGTCCAGGTCGAGCGTCTCGAGCTTCGAATGCCAGTGCGAGCCGCGAGGGAACTCCAACGGGAACGTGTACCCGTCCGGCGACCGGCTGCAGGACAGATGAGCTACGCGCAGCTTGAGGCTCCTGATGGTGGAGCAGTTGGAGAGCGTGTCGTGGACGTCACGCATGGTTGGGAGGAAGGGATCGCCGGGCTCGCGTTGGCCGTACCCCTGGGACTCGTCCTGGCCGCCCGGTACCACGGTGTCGATGTAGGTGGGATATTTGAAAGGTGGCGACTCTGGTGGTGAATTGGCTGAGGTCGGCGACGCGGCGGCGACTGCGAAGAGCAGGAAGTAGAGGACCAGAAGACGGCGGAGGTTTGCATGCATGGCGTATTGGGTGTTTCTAGCTAGTTGGTTGTTCCCATTGATACAGGCTTGGAGAACTCTTGCGATATCTTCATGCATAGACACGTATATAAACCCATTTCGATGATGCCACCGTTTCTTGAAGCCGTTGATGAAGCGTGTCTTCACCGTGAGTGATCCTTGCTGTGCCGCCAACCTCTAGGCAACCGCCGAAAACCGGCAGGCTTTCTCGGTGTGGGCCCTGATCACCGAGGGTGTCGGTTGGATTCGGTGAGGAGACATACGTTGAACATCATCTCGACATGTTTATCTCGGCAATACCATGGGCATATAACTTCCTTCCGTAATTCAGATAAGTTCTAATAGACGTTCCTGTTTTTATTGCTTCGGACGGTCCTCAAATAGCTTGGGGGCTCTCATCCTACACTCCCCAGGCTGATGAATATCCCACCTCCAACAGCAACATCAACGGACAGCAGCAATGCCGCGCAAAGGAGAGGACGATGGACAGCAGCGTCAATCAAGGAGACAAGTATAAAAACCCCGTAGGACAAGTAGCCGGGGTAAATAGTAGTAGTAGGCTGGGTGTGGCCAGAGGGGATGCGAGATGCTCATCATGAGGGTTGTGGAACAAGAGGCCGCGATGGCTTCAGACAGCCAACAGGGGGGCGGAGGCCCCTTGGAACCTTCCTTGGGTGCGGACGAATTTGGCAGATAATATCTTACCTAGTAGTGATTGTTTCGGGACTGTCCAATCTCTCAGTTACTCCGGGCGCGGCGCTAAAGTCCAGTCCATCGATAGGTTCCTGCCTGGTGGGGAGTTGTCACCTACCTAAGCAGCCACCGACCTACCCATATGGGTGTAACTTGTATGGAAAAATAATGACTGGGCCCCTCTCTCCTTGGAGGGTGGGCGGCCTACGACCGGTTTTCTTGGGCCGAGTGGTACTACTGAATTACATTGGGTGAAATCTGCGCCTTCACGGGCTGCGATTTCGTAGGATTCGAACCTAGGAAGTTCGAATCTGAGCTTTTGCTCTTTTTTGCCTCCTTTCTTTTTCCTGGTTTTCCTTCTCATCTTTTGAGAAAAATCAGCACCGTTTCTCCTTTATTGATCTTTTTACTCGCCGGAGGTCTTCGAGCCCTGCGGTGGAAGAGGAATGGGCTCTTCTCGGCCAGGGCCGGCACGCCGTTGAGGTTGGTTGGGTCGGCGATTTGCAAGTCACGTGAATCATTCCAGTCTGACGTCAAAGGACACCGCCGCCGAAGGCCACAGCGCAGTTGGCCGCTGTAGCGATACCAAGGTCGCTCCAGTTGGGACACGGCTCGGCCATGGCTGCACCCGAAGTCTCATTCAAAGTGGCCAACCGGACCCGTTGGGATGCTTAGTGCGCCGCCGCGGGAATCACAGCAGGTGACATTATGTATCGCTGCTGTTCCTGTTGTTGCCATCGTCAGTCCCTGTCCGTACGTAGATGCTGCAGAGTCACAATGGCCTCGAATGGTTAACAGTACAATTACTGACATTTTTCAACTATCTAGTCAAACAAGAAGACGGTTTCCATCCAGTACCGTGAATGATCCCAACGATGCCTTCAATTCTGCCTGCCAATATCCTTGTCATCCGTTTGCTCATCTCCGTCCTTCTTGGCTTCGTCCTTGTCCGCCTCGTCCTGCTTCTTCGCTTCCTCTGATGCCCTCAGCTGGTCACCGCCATCCGGAAGTTCGTCGACAGGCGCAATCTGCTTCTCCTCCGAGCACGCACCCACGTCGCGCCTCTCATCCTACGTCTGGGGGCCTCTCTCTGTTGCCTCTTGTGCTTGTCCGTGCTGAGCGGCCTTCCATTCGTCCGAGGGGGCCTTGGTCTTGGAGTCGGGCCAGTGCCTCTCAATATATTTGACCGGGATCGGGGCATCGGCTTGAACGCAGGTCCAAACTTGAATGTTCTTCTTGCCTCTTTCGGTATCGCAGACTCCAATAGCGCGCTTGCCCTCAATCTTCGTCACTTCTTGGCGCAAGGAAGTCAGGATTTTCACAAGCTCTTGGAGGGTGGCCTGATTTCTTTGCTCCCACTCGGCGAACTTGGACTCGCAGTCGTGGATTTCGGCCTCGTGAAATGTGCCTCTGTTGTGTCTGCAAATGATCAATCGGGGCGTACGTCCGAACCAGAGCTGGTCCATGACATCTCGAAGCTTGATCTTCGGGCTTGCCTTCACTTCTGACAGGTTGGAAGGCGATGTCCCGTTGCCTGTCCTCAACACCTTCGTCTCATCCGGAATCTGGTCCGGTTCACCCAGATTTCTTTTGGCAGCGTCATCCGTTGTCTCACCCGACTCCCGCTTCGAATCCTCTGCCTTGTTTTCCTTGGCAGCCTGCGGGCTGAGGTTGCCGCCCCCGACAGATGGGGTCGAGCTGAAACCTTCAGCGACTGTTGGAGGCGACGTCTCTTCGTAAGCCGCGTCCACCTCATGGCGAACAATGAGTTTGAGTCCTCCAAGGTTGTACTGGATGGCCCTGTGATGGGAGGTGCTCCGCTCTAAGTCTTGTCCGAACTGGGTGAATGAGTGCTCGAAAGCGTGGCCCCACGAGGGGTGACGATCGTTCGTGTCGTAAGATGTGGTCTTCTCCCTTCGGGAGATAAACAAAGTATCCCGCACCATGTGCATTTGAATTTTGAAGGAGTCTCTCACTTGGCCTTTGGCGAATCTGAATAGGTTGCGTAGAGTATTGCGGTTGACGATAACGTTGACGTCTGTGAGGTCAATGTTCGGGGACATAACCGCCATTGCGGCAAACATAGGCTCAAAAGGCATTGAAGGATTCTTCGCAGCGTTCTGATCAATGTAGTACTGGCCTTCGTCCGGCGAAACGACGACGGGGCACTCAGGGGGGTTCCAGTTCGCGGCACCGCCTATGGTAGTTGGCATAAGTCAGCAAAAGAACGAGAGATGCAGATGGGTAGCCTGGGGATACTGTTTTGGAACCGGTTGACATGAACTGACCTGGGACAAAAACAGTAGCACGCTCATCGTTCAACCAGTTGTAAGAGCAAAGAACGGAGGTTCCTTCAGCTGACGAAATCTGGGACGTTTTGGGGAGCTGCTGAATGGAATTGCGAGAAACGGTGGCGACTTGCTTGCCATGCTTGCCGGTATCTTTGTAGAGCCAGTGATCCTTAAGCTTGGACCTTCTCTTTGGAGTGTTCGATGGGTTCTGGCTGGATGCGGAGGGGGTGGAAGGGGTCGGAGAAGCAGAGGATGGCCCGGCGGTTGATGACAGAGGCTGGGAGGGGTCTGCGTGAGTAGCGTCGGGCACCCCATCATGGCGGTCGTCAAAAGCTCTGTGGGAACTGGCGACAGCGTCATTTGATCGACCTTCTGAACTGCTGGTGTTTGCGGCGTCTTGCGCGGTCGTAATAGGGGTGTCGAAACCGTGGCCTGGTGTGTCGCCCTGCTTGACGCGCTTCGGTTCGGCGGCACCCAGGGAAGGGTCGTTGCCGTCATCGGCCTTGCGCTTTTTGTTTCTGCGGTTTCTTCTGGCCATTTTGAGGCTTTCTTGATGAGGACAGTCAATGGAGTCGAATGGATCGATTGCGACTAGACGCGAAATGCTCAAGAAAGATGGGTTTTCCATGGAGTGGGAGAAGAAGAAAAGAGCAGCAGGGTAAAGGGTCTGGGAATGAATTTGGGAAGGAGCAGAGGAGAAAGATAGAAAAGACCCCACACAAGAATACTGATCAGGAGAGTGAAATATCAAATGGGAAAGAGCTCGCGTTGCTGTCGCGTCTGTCCGAATCCCCCACCCCTGCCTCTTGATCGCAACAATACCTCCACTGATTGTTCACGGGACTGTCTGTAGCAAACTTAAGAGATCTATCCGTCAAGCAGTAATCTTTGACTGAAAGAAAGCGAAAAGAATGACAGGAGCGAAAAGCGCAGGGGGAAAAAAATAAAAGCAAAAGGGCAAAAGCTCAGATTCGAACTTACGAGGTTTGAATCCTACGAAACCCGTAATTACAGATTTCACCCAATGACTTTCAGCAGACCCGCTCGGCCAAAGGAAACCAGGTCCGCCCTCAGGTCTCAGTGCAAGCACTGACCTGGAGGGCGTGGGATTTTTGAGACGATTTGGCATTTATAAGGGGGCAGGTACGGGAGTGGGAGTGGGAGTGGGAGCGGTGCCTTATTAGGCAACACACACACAGGTAAACAGCTAACACAGTTACAGTAACTAAATAACCTTAGTAACTAATTAGCTCCTAAAGTATTCTTTAAAAATAACCCTTTCCTTAAAAACATAAAGAAGGAAAAAAAAATGCTAACTAAAGGAAAACACGAACAATAGTAGAAAAAACCAAAAATGCTCAGATTCGAACTTCCTAGGTTCGAATCCTACGAAACCAGCTTGCCGCAGCGCCGATTTCACCCATTATATTCAGCTATACCGCTCGGCCATGGCGCCGTTAGCTGGCCACCTCCCGGGGAGAGAGGTGGCTGTCGTTACTGCTTGGAAAAGAATTCGGACCTATAAAGGTAGTGGGCTGGTGCCTCGGGCAGCGGGCAGGCGACCCACGATTCATTGAGCCTCATAGCCTTAGCACCTCGGTGCCTGAGCAATTCACCAGAGGCATTCGGCATATCCCCCCATCTGCTACATGTCTTGTCGCCTTGGTGGGAGGAAGTTGTCTCGGCGGCTCCCAGCATCGAGAGCCGCGGTCGGCGGACTTGGCTGCTAGCATGACATCGACATATGAATAACACGCCAACCGGATGGAAACCCCCTTTTCCGGGAGAAAAAGAAACCCGATTCTTCACGCCTTCGCAACTCCCCGCCTCTCCTCACACAACTGGCCGAGGAGTTACCGAGTGTTGAAATTAACACGACGCCACGATCCCGGGAGCTATGACGTGGTTTGCGCCTCGGGCGAAGCCACCGGGACGCAGCGTGGCTTGAAGGACATTGAGACAGTCCGTGAAAACTCCGAATTGGGCAATCAAGTGCCGCCGAGAGACCCTACCCCGATGATCGACGTTGGCGCTCGAGAGATGATCTTCCCACCGGGGAAAAGGGAAATGGTGTCTCGGGGACAAAGCTTGGCAAACACGTCAGGTAATTCGCAGGCTCGCTGTTTTCACAAGGGGGCTGACACTCGGAAAGATGGTAGGAAGGTCGACATACATATAAGTAACTCCGCCGACGTCGAAGAAAAGAGATCGGAATCCTAGCCGCTTCATAAACTCCCACAGTTCGCTTTCTCCGTCGACCTCAAAACTTCCGGATCCCGGCCCGCCACGCAATATCTTTACGATGAAGTCCACCTGCATCCTCGCCACCCTCCTCGCGGCGCTCGCCGTTGCCGTCCCGACGAGCAGCGGCGGCTTCCGCAGACAGACCAGCGACGGGAGCGACCTGGACACCTGCGAGGACGACTCGGCGACGTCGGTGCCCAAGCTCTGCTCGCTCGGCACGCCGCTGTGCTGCAGGACCGACACCGAGGGGCTGACCAGCCTGGATTGCGCTCCACGTAAGTATTTCCCATCGAGCAGCCTTTTGGTATTTTTCGGGTGATGTTCAGCTGACGGAGTCTTTGCACGTTGCCAGCCACCAAGGACCTGACCAAGGTGCCCTCCATCGACGCCCTGTCCAGCTTCTACACGGCATGCATCATCCATGGCCGCGGGCGGCATCCGAGGTGCTGCACCCTCAAGGCGGTAAGCTCAGGCGCCCAGATTTCCCGCTCCTCTGGGAGTGTTGGTAGTGGATCTTGGCTAATCAAGAATAATTGAACAGGGAGGCCAGGACCTTCTTTGCGAGGACCCTTTGTCTACCATCAACATCTGATCTATGCCTGCAATCTGTTTCTTTCGCGGAAACATGGTGGCCAAGCTTTCCTGTTCTTGTCTCATATTGTAATGCCTTTTGTCGGCCAGATACACAATCTTGTAAAAGCACAGTTTCCTTTGTCAGACTCTAGCGTATTGATTGGTGCATAGCATAGACCGAAAAGCGGAAATAATAATCATAATGTCGTTTTGCTTCATGTGCGTTCTTGCTCCCTGCGATACCGAAAGAAACCGCTGCTCGCTTCCATTACTCGTCACTGAGGTCCCAACGGAGGACGATGTTCGCCATGTTGTACCAGCTTCGCGTCGCACTGCTACTCGCTACTTCGTTCGAAAATCATGCCTGCAGCGGGTGCGGCTCGTCCCACAAGCTCGCAAGTAGCTTTCGATTTCTGGAGCCAATGTCAGCAAGCAAAGACTGACGCAGCTTTTTTTTCTTGGTGGCTTACCCGGTCCACGGCTCTCGAGCATGCTGTACGGCGTGGTTCTGAGATGTTAGCTTCGATCGACGTGCCGGATCGGATCGGCATCGACTTACATCGAGCAGCAGCACGTCTCCCTGCTTCCAAGATACTAGTGCCCTCGTTTCTCTGTTTGGCCCATCAGTACAAAATCTTACGCGTTGCGAGGTGAAGCTCTTACTTGATAATCTCGACGGCCGAGTCGAGGTATTCCCGGGGTATCAGCGAGCCATCGCCGTACTTGTCCCCAGTCAGCAGAAAATTCTTCCAACCCCAGTCATGCGAAAGAACCTACAAAAGCCGGAGGCTGATATTGGCCGTCCTTGTTGACGTGCGGCGGCTCCAACGTCCCCGCGTCAATCGCATTCAGGAAACGGGACACGACGTTGTTGAAGAATGCCGTCTCGCCGCTTCGGGAATGGTCTCTCACGGCTTGGTCGCCGGGTCCCCCCGTTAGCGGAGATGTTCTCTCTTTTCTCTCCGCATGCGCGTGTGTGGGGTCTCCTCACCTGGAAGATGCTGCCAGACCCTGAGGTCTCCGAGGGGGTTGCTCTCGGTCTGGTTCTCCCAGATCCACCTGGCGGTCGGCAGCCTCCTGATCTCGGTCTCGATCTTGGTCCTGGCAGTTTCCGTATCATCTTGATCGAGAACCGTCCGGCCGTACGCCTGGAGCACCGAGGTCCCCGCCGATGAGACTTGGTCACGGGCTGCGTTGGGATAGAAGAGCTGGTACTTGACGCCCTGGATCACTCATGAGATTTGAGGTTAAGACTGAGCAAGTTGGAGAAAGACCTTTTCCTCCAAGGCCGAGATGAACTCGGGGTGCTTTTCTTTCAGTCGCTGATAGAGCACAATAGAGTTGTTGATGGGAGTTTCACCACCTGCATCATTATTTAATCAACCCCCCCCCAAGAAAGCCTTGCTCGGGGAACACGCGTACCAGTCTCCGGCGCCGACGCACAGTAGAAAAGCACGTAGGCAGGGTAGTGCGGACTTAGCCCGAACTCGTTGTGGGGGTACACCGGCCGCGTATTCGGGCCCTCGTTAGCAGTCGCCACATTCTTCGCGAGGACGGTCCGCCGCACAGGGTTTCCGATGTCCTCGTGCGGCGTCCAGCCGAAGGCGTGCGCGAACTGCGAGAACTCGTCCGCGTCACGGAGCCCCAGGTTCTGGAAATAGACGGCGCCGTGGGCGTCCAACAAGCTGCGCAGCTTCCCGCTGGCAGAGAGCCCTCGGATATCGGCGACGAGATCCGCAATATGGGTCTCCGCTGCTGCGAGGGCCAACGAGGTGGGGAACTCCGTGTTCTCGGGGTACGGGGCCGGGAGCTTGACTGCGGGGCCGGAGGGAACCGGTCGGAGGGTTTCGGCGACGGATCCCATACTGCAACGTCTTTTGAGCCTCGTTTGAGTCCTGATTGTACGTCAAAATAGACTTGTTCTTTTAATTTACCAGATTTTGACACTGCTCTCAATGACTTACAGGCCCTCTCCGGCACTTCTTATGCTGTGCCGCGATATTCGCGTCTTAATCCCGGCAAATGACGACCGGTGGAGTCCCAATCCGCTTTCGAGATGTCGCAATCGAACCCTTGCAAGCACGTCGCGATGTCGGCCCCAATCCGCTTTTCGTTTTTTTTCTTTCCTCCCCGGCGGGCAACCATCCCGCCGGCGCAAGACCGCGGCCAGAACCCCATCAGGGATGGAACCTGCAACTTTCTTCACGCTAGCGAAGGCGTGCCGGTCGGGGATTTGATCTCATTCGTATCCATTTGCAATAACGCCATGCACATCAAATGCCCTCGAAGGAAATCCGAGCCGCTGGTGGCCAATCCTGCCTCGAAGCGATATCTTACCGGGTTCATGTTCTGCGGAGACGTCGCGGAGAGAAAAAATTCAGACTGGGATGTCACGTTGCGGACGTTGCCCGCTCGGCTCAGGACCCTTGAACAAGCATTCAGACTTTGATTTATCTGCCCTTGATCGGACTCATCTGGGTGCCGTGAGATGGAATTCAAATAAAGTGTAGCAACCGGACTTCTTTGGCCGCGACGTTTCGCACCTCTCCCGTTCTCCCGCACCTTGCATGAACGCATCCGCCGTCTCGGGTCGAAACACAGTCGATATCGCCGCAATGTCGACCGATCTCGTGAAGCAGCCAGAGCAGGGCGACCACGAGGTCCAAGATGCGCAGCCCACGAGGCCCGTCTCGCGCTTCACGCGCTGGTACCGCAGCCCGCTGTTCAACGTCATCCTCGTCGGCATGATCTCCTTCACCCAGCCGGGCATCTGGAACGCCCTCAACAGTACGTCGTTGCAAACCACAAAACAAGCAGACCTTGAACAATTAGCTGACCATACATTTCCTCAACAGGCACCGGCGCCGGCGGCCAGCAGGAGCCGTACCTCGTCAACGGCTCCAACGCCCTCACCTTCGGCATCATGGCCTTCGGCTGCTCCATCTTCGCCATCCTCGCCAACAAGATCGGCCTCAAGACCGTCCTCATCATCGGCACCCTGGGCTACGCGCCCTACTCGGCCGCCATGTACGTCAACAACCGCTACGGCGTCGAGTGGTTCGTCCTGTTCGGAGGCGCGACCTGCGGCGTCGCGGCCTCTGCCCTCTGGGCTGCCGAGGGCGCCATCGCGCTCGGATACGCCGACATCAAGGACCGCGGCAAGTTCAGTATGTTCAAACTCAACAACGCCCCCCCTCAGCTCTTTTTCGTGCGCTAACAACTTCCTCCCCCAGCCGGCATCTGGCTCGGCCTCCGCGAGCTCGGCCAGCTCCTCGGCGCCTCGATCCAGCTCTCCCTCAACCACAACAACGGCCAGCGCGGCAAGGTCGGCTACTCGACCTACCTCGTCCTCATCGCCCTGCAGTGCCTCGGCCTCCCGCTCGCGCTCCTCGTCTCGCCCCCGGAGAAGGTCATCCACCGCGACGGCCGCAAGGTCGCCGACCCGACCAAGAACAAGGCCGTCATGGGCGAGTTCCGCAAGTGGCTCGGCCTGCTGAAGCGCAAGCAGTTCTTCCTGCTGATCCCCATCCTCGTCGGCTTCAACTGGAACAGCACCTACCAGGGCATCTACCTGACGCGCTACTTCTCCGTCCGCGCCCGCACCCTGGGCGCGCTGACATCGGGCATTGCTGCGTCCGCGGCCAACATGTTCTGGGGCTGGTTCTACGACCTCAAGTGCTTCAGCCGCCCGCAGCTGGCCAAGATCACCTGGGCGACCTTCTCCGTCATCATGCTCGGCCTTTTCGCCTGGCAGGTCGCCAACGAGAAGCTGTACGAGGACACCGTGCCCAAGGTCACCCTCGACTGGACCTCCCCCGGTTTCGGCCGCGGCTTCGCCGTCAACGTCTTGTTCCGGTGAGTCACTCCTCTATAGTCCCCTCGGCTCTCACCAAGAACCTGCTGCTAACCCCTCTCAGCTTCATGAACGAGTCCCACTACATGTTCGTCTACTGGATCATGGGCACCTTCTTCGACGACATCGAGACCCTGACCCTGGGCGTCGGCCTCGTCCGCTCCTTCGAGTCCATCGGCTCCGCCCTGGCCTTCGGCATCGGCGCCATCAAGGTCAGCCCCATGGTGAACCTCGTCGTCGCCTTCGTCATGTTCGTCGTCTGCGTGCCCACCACCTCGTGGGCCGTCTTCCTGGTTCCCGAACGGCCCGTGGACAACAGCAAGATCGAGGGCGACAGCTCGTCGGTCGACGACAGCAAGGTTGTCGACAACCCCGTTGTTGTGTCCACGGCTGCGACTGCGGCCGACGGGCCGCGAAACGCTTGAGGTTCTGGCTATGCATGCCTGCCTTTGCGAGGTCCCGTAGAATTGTAATCTTCGATATCAAAACGTATAGACTTCCTTACCAACTTCACCAAACTGCCAACGCGTCTCTTTGAAAATGTCCTCTAAAACCCGGTGCGGCAGAACCCGCTTGCCTGCAGGCACAGCAACGGAGGCGCAACTGCTAAGGATTATGACGTGGACAAGGAAAGTACAATAAGTGTGAAGTTACTAACAGCTGCTGCTGATCGTGATGTAAGAATAAACAATAAAGTAGTCAATAATATCGACGAAGAAGAGAAACATTGATAACACCCTCCCGTCTCCAACTCATCATCCAGTCAACCCGCCCCAGAGACGTCCGAATACGTTCAGAGGGCAGCCTTGCCCAAGTTGTCGAGGAAGTTCTCGTCCTTGATCGGGACATTCGCCTGGCCGAACTCTGTGTTTTCCAGCGCGGACTTCATGGCCGGCGACATGGCGTCCCAGTCGAGCACGGGGTACGTCCGGCCGGCGGTGTCGGTGAACTGCAGCTCGTGGTTGAGCAGCGCCTGCGTGAAGTACTCGACCTTGAGACTGTCCCCCTCGCGCTGCGGGCTCGTCGTCTTCTTGTACTTGCCGTGGCCCGACGCCGACCCGCCGAGGATCGTCGGGTTCGCGACGGACGGGTTGTTGAGCCAGACGACCACGCTCTCCCAGTCGTGCCGGTGCGAGCCCGCGGGGACCCCGTCGTTGGGCATGTCCTTGGGGAAGTACCAGGCGTACATGATGGCGTACCGGCCGTTGTGCCACGTCCCGCGGGCGTAGGCCTGGCCCCTGGCGGTGTCCCTGCAGCCGCCGGTGGAGGAGCCCGTCGGCTTGAGGCCGCCGCTCGTGTCGCCGGCGTCGTTGACCGCGGTGTAGGGTTGGCAGCCGTGGGCGATGTGGAGCTTGGGGTTGAAGCGCGCGATGGCCTTGCCGACGGCGTTGTCTTGGACCTTCTCGGGAAGGGGGCTGAGCTGGTCGTGGCCGACCTCGCCGCGGCGGTCTAGGGTGTTGGCGGCCGGAGCGGCGAAGGCGGTGCTCGCGAGGGCGAAGATTGAGAAGAGGACGTTGGAACGCATGTTGACAGTTTAAGGAGTGGTCTGCGCATGTCGTTGTTAGTGAAGTTCGATGAAGTTGGTGTTGAGGTGATCCTGGGCGCCGAGTTCTGAGTGGATATGCCCAGCCGACAGGCCAGGACCAACCTCTGAACCCGGCCACCGCAGAGCCAGGCTCAAGAACAACGGATGAGAACTCACATTCAAATGAATGACGGGGTGAACGAGAGACTTGCAACCAAGAAGACCTGCTTTCCTTGGCTCAACGTTGACCGAACAGGCACGCACCAGAGAGAACGAGAGTGATTACGGGGATGAGGGAAAAGGGATCGTCGCTGTTGACAAGGGCGGGAGGACTCTGCTTTTCAGGGCGCCAGATGACACCGACTGGAGGGCCACGATGAGAGCCATCCTTGCGTGGATCGCTGCAGGATGAACGCATGCGAGAAGGATCAGGCGAAGTTCGCCAACATTGCGGATTTCGGAAACTGTTCGGGGCCGAAGGTTAATTGGGAGCAAGGGAGCCGATGCGGCAACGTGCCCTCAGGGGCTACTCAATCTGACGTCTATGCAGGTCAACTTGGCTATCTTCACAAGGCTACTTCAGGTCCACCAACATCTCATTTTTGTAGGCCTTCATTCGTTTCCCTGAAATAGCGTTTCCCCTTGAACTGGAGCATCTCTGCAGCCGAGCTGACCAACTTCATTTGATTGAGGATTCAAGTTGTGGGTCTGTAGGCCTCGCACCGAGTCAGTTCACCGTTGCATTCAACCGTTTTCAACGACTGAGAGCCCTGGCCTCTGAGGACCTGTTGGTCTCGCTTGCAAGTTTTCCGTCCCCGCAGGTTGTCAACCTGGAACCAGCGTGCCGCGGAGCAACTCCTGTTCGCGAGGGCAGAGCAGCTCCGAGTTGTCCGTGCCAAGAAGAGCCCGGCTCGAACCCGCTGAATAGCCGTTGCTCCTCGCGTGGTCGGCCGTCTTGACAGGCAGGCGAACAGACATCAATGCGAACCTGACCGGTTTGCAGAACGTGGCTATTAATAATCGAGTTATGGGTCTTGAAAGTCGTTTTCGCAAGCTGAAAGTCTTGAGATCCGACGATAACTGAGTTGTCATAGTCAGCTATCAGACGCCAGATCTCAGTGAGCTAAATATAGATGGCATCGACATTGTCCGAACGATCCACGAAATGAGAATCGCTGCTAGTACCCCAGCTTCTGCTCATATTCCGCCGCACCCTTCCCAATAGGCTGAATCAGCGTGTAGCTGCCCGACTTGTTGAACTCCTGCACGCCGTTCAGCAGGTAGAGCGGCGTCATGCTCCCGTCCTCGCTGAAGTACAGCTTCGGCCTCTCCCGGCGGTAGTACTCCAGCGTCTCCCCGTCGGTGAACTCGACCGTCGTGTTGTACGCCAGCGTCCTGTTGTTGTAGGTCCACGGGCCCTCCCACTTGCGCGCGAAGGCGTGCGCCCCGACGCGGGGGCCCTTCTTGCCCAGCGCGATGTCGATCATGTGGTGGACGAGGATGTGCCAGTGGCCGCGCTTGTCCCTCCAGAGGAACGGGTCCTCGCTGCGCTCCGTGTTGGCCGGCTCGACCACGATCTCGTGCGGGGCCGAGAAGTTGTCCGCGTGGTAGATGTTGTTCTTCTCGACGGCCAGCAGGATCTCCCGCGTCGGGTTCTCCGGGGACCACAGCGGCCACGGCGCCGGGTTCGTGACGTTAATGACCTGCGGGATTGGAACCGTCCACTCGCGCAGGTCCGGCGAGCTCGACACGGAGATGGTGTTGTTCCACTTCTGCGAGCGGCACACGTCGCCGACCTCGACGTCCTTGCCGATGAAGTAGATCAGGTACTTCTCGTCTGCCGGGCTCCAAATCGTCGTCGGGTTGTGGCGGAACGTGCCGAAGAGCGTCTGCGCGTACATGAACGGCCCGCGCGGGCCCGTCCGCGACTCAGCACGGATCGCGGTGCTGAACGGCCGCCAGCCCGCGAGCCCGCAGCCGTGCGACATCTGCGACGTGATCAGGTGGAAGAGACCCGGGTCCGAGCGGTCGCGGAGGATGTGCCCGCCCCAGGAAGAGTTGCCGGCGCCCTCTTTGTAAAAGTCGGCGCCCGTCGCGTTGGTATGGTTGTAGCCCGTCCAACGCTCGACGGGCTGCAGGTCGAGCTCGCTGCAGTCGGCGGAGCGCCAGCCCGGGTCGCATTTGCAGGAGCCTCTCCAAGAGCAGATGCCGTTCAGGCTGCAGTCATCGTCGGTATTGCAGCCCCAGGCTCTGGTGAGGAGACCGAGAAGGGACGCCGTTAGGATGTAGGTTTCTCTCAACCGCATGTTCGCGACGATTTGAACGAGGCTCAAGTGTGCGGTTCTGACGAGATCGTGGCTTTTGACTTTAAGTCAGGGCGTTCATTTCTCTTATGCTTGCAAACCGGGTTGCCCCCGTTCGCGTCGAGATTGCCCGACTCCAGAGTTTGTTTACCTCGCCTCCGGCCGGGGGAATTGGAGTTCCTCGAATCTGACGTCGTCTCCCTCCTCCGCATCCCGGGAGGTCATTACCCCACGGCGAAGGCGATCTGCGCGGGGGGCAATAGTCTCTGCAAGTCTATTTACCCTACGCGAATCACGATGAGGGTTTCCCTCGCCGGCTGACCACCTTGTAGGACCCCGCCTTCTCCTGCAGACGATATTGCATCGGAGTTCCCTGGCTGTGAGGGGTTCAAGGTCCTCGCAATTTCTGATCAGGCCGCATTTCAAGTCGCAAAATCTTTCAAAACGGGTTTGAGATGGTACGAAGTGACAGTTAACAACGTCGAGGACGCAACAGGGGAGCTACTATGGGGTCTATCCATGCAGCGTGTCAATAACTCTTGGAAGGGTTCTGGGTGGTGTTGATCATTCAGGGTGCAAATTGGATCTAGTTACCCAAACCCCACGCGGACTTGAAGAGATGTAAGCCTTCGAGCATTCAAAAAGACTGTTTAGCTTGTTTTGAAATATAAATATTGCGATCAAGTCGCAAGTCCTGTGAAACAGGGCAGGCATTGGCTTCTGAAACTTGAAAGTTCCCAAACCCCAACATTGATGATCAAGAAGGGGCGCAACTCTGTCGCGAAACTGATCAAAGCTCTATAGTTGCGAAGTTTGTTTCGTCATTGAAAAGTGTGTTTTGATACATCAACCATGGCCCAACTCCCAAAGTTATCCCTTGCTCTCAAAGGCTTCTTTATTGGGCCTTCTTCGCCTTGCCCACTGAGCCAAACCAGTGCATGTAAGTCTCACATGCCTTCTGCATATCCTTTGTTCCGGCCTCGATGGTAGCCGTGATGGGACGACCCCGCGCCTTTTCTTGCGCCGGGGCGTAGTGGTTGTTGATGCCCTTGTTGATGTTGATCTTGGTGACGCCGGCCTTGATGCAGCGGTTGAAGATCTCCTGGTCGAAGGGGTCCGCGCCGTGGAGGATCAGCTGCACCCGGTCACCAACGGCCTTGTTGATGCCCTCGAGCCGGTCGTACTCGAGCCTGATGCCGCGCGGGCCGTACTCGCCGTGGACATTGCCGAAGGCGGGCGCCAGCATCTGAATGCCGGTCGCGACGAACTCCTCAGCCTGCTCCGGTGTGGTCAACACGCCCTCGAGGTCGGCCGTCTCCGCAACACCATCCTCGCCACCCTCGATTCTCCCCGGCTCGGCCTCCGTCGCGATGCCGCGCTCGTGGCAGTAGTTCACGAGCTCGCGCGTCAAGGCCAGGTTCTCCTCCTTCTCGTAGTGGCTCATGTCCACCATGATGCTGTCGAAGCCGTCGGGGATGTCGGCCGCCTGGCGGACCAGCTCGGGGGTCTGGCAGTGGTCGAGGTGCAGCGAGACGGGCACCGAGGCCGAGTGGCACAGCTCCGCCGAGGCGCGGACCAGGGCGCTGCCCGCGTACTGCATCGCCCAGGGGAAGAGCTGCACGATGGCCGGCGAGGAGGTAGCCTCGGCCGCTCGGACGGAGGCGACGACCGCCTCGAGGTTGTAGCAGCAGAAGCCGGCGACCGCGTAGCCGCCTTCCTTGGCGGCCTTGACGATCTCCATCGTGCGGTTCTGGGCGAGAGGAGGGCGAGGCATGCTGGCGGTTGTGTAGCGTGTTACTGGTTGGTCTGGGTACTGATACGGACAAGAGAGGGTTGAAACTCGCAAGGGGTTGGTGATGCTTATGACGAGATGTGAAACTCCAACTGTTCAAGGAACGTCGTACGAGAACGCTTTGATTTCAGCTTCGCCTGTCCAACTGCAGAAGAAGACGCGACGATGACCGAGGCTCTTACATGCGGAAGAGCGGATGATGACATGGAGCGACGGACTTCGTCCCGAGGTCGCACCCGGACTGCGGGGAGAGCCTGAATTTAGGCGGAAATGACCCAATTTTCCGCCAGAGTCGGCGGGGCACGCGGGGGCGGGCGACGGAAGAGACTCGGGGAAGGTCTTCGGTTCGGCAGGGTGATATTTTATTTACCCCGAGTTACCGACTGTTCCCGAAGTAGGGCGTACGTATCATGGTCCGATCTCGCCTCCTGTTCTTGAGCCGCCTGTGTGTGAACTTGACCTCATTCTTGTCACGATATCATAGCCTATCTTTGTCTTCTAGACGTACCTGCGAGCCCTCGACTTCAGAGCCGCCTTAATACCGGACTGCCATACCCACACGAACACGATAACGACCCGAGAACCGCAAACTCCCCTTCCCCTCGATCACACACTCCACCATGGGATCAACTAAGCCGTCGACGGCCTTCATTGGCCTAGGAGCCATGGGCTTTGGAATGGCCACGAACCTCATCCGCGTCGGCTACCCAGTAACCGGATTCGACGTCTACGAGCCGACCCTGGAGAGATTCCGACAAGCCGGCGGTTCCACCGCAACGAGCCCGGCCGAGGCGGTCGCGGGCAAGGACTTCTGCGTTGTCATGGTCGCGACGGCAGAGCAGGCGCAGAGCATCATCTTCGATGGCGAGGTACCCCTCGTCAAGGCACTCCCCAAGGACGCCGTCCTGCTCCTGTGCTCCACGGTCCCCTGCGGCTACGTACAAGGCCTCCAGCAGGAGCTCATCCAGAAGGGCCGCAGCGACATCGCCCTCGTCGACTGCCCAGTCTCCGGCGGCGCCGGGAGGGCCGCAGACGGCACGCTGTCCATCATGGCCGGCGCGGCGGACGAGTCCATCAGCAGAGGCCTCCACCTCCTGCAGGCCATGTCAGACCCCGCGAAGCTGTACATCGTCAAGGGCGGCATCGGCGCGGGCAGCAACATGAAGATGTGCCACCAGGTGCTCGCGGCCAACCAGATCCTCTCGTCAAGCGAGGCGCTCGGGTTCGCGAGCCACCTGGGCTTGGACCTGGCCGTCACGGGCAAGAGCCTCGTCGAGTCGGAGGGCTGGAGCTGGATGCTGGAGAACCGGCTGCCGCGGCTGCTGCACCCGGAGTTCCTGCCCGTCGCCAGCGCGGTCACCATCATCCTCAAGGACACCAGCATCATCACCTCGGAGGCCAGGAGGGCCGGGTTCCCGACGCCAATGACGAGCGCGGCGGAGCAGGCCTACTTCGCCGGCCTCGGGAGGGGCTTCGGCGCGGACGACGACAGCAGCCTGCTGCGGCTGTACACCGAGGGCAAGGGGCGCGTCGGCCCCGTGAAGCCGGTGACGAAGACGGAGGATGCCAAGCTGGCGCTCGTCGTCAACCTGCTCCGCGGCATCCACCTCTGCGCGGCGGCCGAGGCCCTCGCGTTCGCCCAGTTCGTCGGTCTCGACCTCGAGCAGGTCCTAGAGCTCTGTGTCAACGCCGCCGGCGGGAGCAAGATGCTCTCCGCCGAGGGACGCCGCATCCTCGACGCGTTCGCGGCCGGCACGGCGAGCCGGGGATGGGCTGCCTCCGGCGACGGCGAGAGGACTCTGCGCGCGGCGGCGCAGGAGCTGCAGGAGGCGGTCGACGAGGCGCAGCGGCTGAAGATGCCCCTGTTCCTCGGTGCGCAGGCGCTGAACCTGATCCGCGGAGTCTTGCGGAGTTCAGGAGAGAAGGCCGCGTCCGATTTGGCGGTCGGATCGGTCGTCAGTGGTTGGACCGCATAATTTGACGAAAAAAGAAGCCAACCAGAAAGAAGCCCACGAACGGCAAAGGCGCGTGGAAGGCGTGGAGTTAAAGGGAGGGGGGGAAGGTTGACGTAGATGACCCATTTTATCGGGTTAATTTTCCTCATTTAGCTGGCGTTCGACCGCGCGTGTCTCGGTGATTGATACAGCGAGCCAACGGGTTTGGCCAAGACTCGCTGTTGGCGGAAAAGAGTTATCCGCAACTTCAGTCGTTCCATCTGCATGTTCCGTCATCCGATACCCACACCTGAACTTCCTTACGATTGAGGTTGTCGTCACATAGTAGATAGATAGACTAGGCCTGGAAATCAAGAGTTATGTTTCTTCTCCTCGCGCGTTCATAATGTGGCAACTGTCCGTCCCCCCCCACCTACTCTGATAATCTTTCATGTCTCCTTCTGGGGCTATCCAAGAAACTTGAACAGGAAAACTACCAGTAGTACGAGTGTAAGTAGCGTTGGAGGTGATGGCATGGATGAACAAGATCCGTTGACTTGAATCGGCACTGTAAAGGCTTGCCGATTGCTAGAGCATTTGGGGTTCCCAAAGGGCCTGAGAGCAGCATATCTCATCCTAACGTTGTCTTGAGTCAGATACCAGTAAATCAATCGCTGTGGAGGACACCCGAGGACTCACGTGTAGTTGCCCGCAGCAATCTGGCTGCCATCGGCCAGCTTGCCGGTCCACCAGTGCTCGGACTTATCCTTCCTTCTCGCGAGGTTGGTCTTCGGATACGGCAACGTGTTGTTCGTGTCCCAGCGGCCCCCGGCCGTGTATGTACCGGACCCGACAAAGCCGTTCTCGCCGGCGACCGGCGGGTAGGCCTACTTCTCCTCGGTCCATCCGGCCTCGAAAATCTGCATTAGAAGGTGAGGTTTGGTGAACTGAGAAACGGTCAATGTGATTGGAAACCTACATCCCATCGGAGCTCCCTGGTGCCCCAAATACTGTTGTCATAGATCCTGGGAAGTCTTGCGAAGTGAATCTGGAACAGGAGCAATGTGTCAGTCCTCTAATCAGCCAAAGGTCGGCCATGAATAGTGCACGCACGAGGTAGGGTTCACATAAACCATATACGGATACCCTGGTCGGGACAATGGAGAAACCTCCTTCCTAAGGTCTGCTCCGACGCCTATTGACCCAGCCGTCAGTGAAAACCTTCGCCAAGTCGCCTACTCGAGTACTTGCCGGCATATGGAACCGATAGCTCGTCCCCATTATCGCCCGAAACTATGATCTTGCCGCTGTACAAGGGTAGAGCAGCGGCACTCCATCCGAGAGTATTGGGATTCTTGAAGTCAACACTGCGTGGGAAGGTCAGCAAGGAGGTCTTCTTCCTACATCAATCTGGGTTCAAGAACTCACGACACTCTGATGTGCCGGGGCTTTAGGGTGAAGTCGCCGGGGAGGCCGACTTTGACCGCAAGCTTCCGGGGTACCAACTGCGAAAGCCTCTTCACCGTCTTGCTCCCATCGGTGCAATTCAAGTGCAAGGTGTGGAAGCCGTATGCGTCCTGGCTGGAGAGGTAATACCTAACCGCCACGGGCGCGTAGTTCTTGACAATATTTCATGGCGCCGTTTAAAATGTCGAGTGTCGTTAAGCGCGATCGGCTCGAATTCCAAGGCGGTCGTGGAGTCGAACAGCTTGAGCGCGTCGACCAGCCCGTTGCCGACCTGGGCCACCGGCGCCGCAAGGTCCGCGTACTTGGAGTCGTGGTACGCGAGACGCCGCGCGGTGGAAAATGATCCGCCTGCTCAAATCCAGGGCAAACCTCTCCCTGTGAACGCGGCGACCGCCGAACTCGCCGATGTAGAGCGCCGCGACGCCGGCCACGTATGGGCAGGATATGGACGTGCCGCTGGCGATAGTCAAACGGTTGTCCGGGGCTGTGGTCTTTAACGACGTCCCGGGCGCCGCGATGTCCGGCTTGAGGCCGAGGTCGTTGAGAAGGCCCCAGGAGGTTGTCGATGACGCGCGAGTCCCTTTGGCGCTCAGCGTGTCGGCCATGGCTACCGCCAGGACGTTCTTGCCGGAGGCGGCGGTCCTCATGTCGAAGGGCCCATCGGATCCCTCGTTGCCGGCCGCGATGGTCACGACGATGCCCTTATCGACCATCCTGGAGGCGACGACGGCCCAGGCTTCTTCGGCCCAGCCGCTGGGTGCTGCAACGCTGACCGTGATGATGTCGACCTAGAGCGAACATCAGATACTTCTACAGCAGTGCGACCTATTCCTAGCAAGTGTTAAACCGGCATCATTGCATGGCATGGCTCAGTATTGCTAAGATCGCGACATGGGTGACTTGACCTTCCGACTCGAGAGCCTCCTGCTTCCGAGTAGAATAACGTACTGTTCTGGACTTCGGGCTATTGTTTTTTTTCAAAGGTGACCGTAATAAAACACATGAAAACCCCAAAGAATTGTTCTTGGTGTATGCTACAACAGAGACTCTCCATACTTTGGGCTGTTGACTTGCCTAGTTGCCAACTTCAACGCCGCCTTTGAACAATCAACTTTGGCATCTGTTCTCGTCACTCAGAGCCGAATTTCTTGTCGATATATCTATTTGCATACTTAAAAATATGTTAGAATTCCTGAACTCTTTGCCTCAGTCCCTATTGATCTGAGGTCGTCGCCTGAGGTTCGTCTTATCCTCATCCGGCTGCCTCGGTTGTTGACGCTATGATTCGTTGACGTAATCCAAAGCCCCACATAAAAGTTCTCCCTCACACAACCTTCACCTAAACCCCCCACAACTCAGGTTCCCCTCCCCTCTTCATCAAACCCTCATCCAAAAAGGTATTCTCAACTATAATCACTCTTCGGAAATAGACGTTTACTAAAACAAATCCACAGATGGAGCAATTCGCACTGTCCTCGGTGCATTCAGGCGCCATCAAGCACCTCCACACGATCAAGTTCGCGCCGAGCACCGCCAACCTCGCCAGGGAGGTGAGACTGGCCGTCACCGTCGTCGTCATCGGCTGGGTGGCCGTAACGGGAATCAGAGTTTGGTTCGGGCGCGAGAGACGGTGAAATGATGGGATGAAAGCGTCGGCCATTGGCTGGAATGAGCTCAACATCAACATCGACGGGGTTTCACTTCGCAACTCACTCATTCGCTCTCACGTGTCTGAGCATCGAGGAAACCAAAAACTGCGTTGCTTGCTACCTTGCGTCGGTATTCGACTCTTAATATACTACTCTCAACCAATGTACTTCTTTCCCATAATCCATTCGTCCTTGTCGTACGACTTTGGCCAGACGCCGCCTCTGCCGGGGGCCAGGATGCCGTTGGGGTCTATGGTGTCGTGTATCTCCTCGTGCATCTTCCACAGCGCGCCCTTGTTGAAGTCGTATGTGTCCGCGACCTGGTCCATGAGCCCCACGTGCGTCCGGAAGACGCTCCAGCCGTTCTCCTTCCACTCCTTGAGAAGGGTACGGGCCAGCCACTGGGCCCGGCCGCGCATGTCCTTGTCCTTGCGATCGTAGGGGATGATGCACACGTTGTCTGCGGCGGTATGTCAGTTCAGTTCATCAAAGCTCGGAAGTTATAGACAAGCCTAGGGGAACCTACGCATTGTGCGGAAGTACGCGACGTAGTGGCTGATGTAGTCGATCCCGGCCTTCGCGAACAGCTCCTTGGCCCGCGAGTACTGGTCCGACACGGCCTTGCCCTCGAGCCGGGAGATGGCGGCGACCATGATGACGGAGCAATTAGGCAGCCACTGCTTCATCCAGGCGAACTCGCCCATGGACGAGATGCCCTGCAGGTACGTCGCGCGCACGCGGACGAGGTTGCTCTCGTCCGGGTTCTCCTCGAGCGTGGCCCACTTGCTTCCCGGGATCTTGGTCATCTCCTTCCTGATGTCCTCGATCAGCGCCTCGCGGACCTTGTCCGAGCCGAAGACGGCGCCGATGTAGCGCCACCGACCGGTGTTGAGCTTCTTGGCCATCTTCTCGAAGTCCTCCTCCGGGATGAGCTCTTTGTGGGAGGCCTTGGTGTAGCTAGAGCGGGGGCCGTAGTGTGCTGCCTCGAGGGTCAGGTTGCGCAGGCTCACGGAGCTCTGCAGCGTGCCGTTCTGGGGAGAGAAGTTAGCGCGTATATCGTGCCGGGGCTGACAAGACATACCAAGTCGAGAGGTTGAATAGCATCGACAAGAGCGGCAAGGTCGGACTCCTTCTCAAAGGTGACGGAGAAGGGCGTCATTCCCTGAGGCGCTGGCATCAACTATGCGACTGTCAGTCGGAACTCTTGCGTCGGAAATCGGAGTATGGGCATACCCAAAAGCCCATTTTAGTCACGATACCGCTGTTCCCCTGTGAGAATAGACCATCGTTCATCGGGCCCCATCCGTACGGGAACAAGGCGAAACACTCGTTCAGCTTCTGGTCGGCTGGGTGGACCCCCGCCGCGGCCTGCTTCCGGCCCTCCGGATCTTGGATGGCACCCATGCCCATCCTCACCACCTCACCGTTGGGCAGCACCACCTCCATGCCGCTGTGCTTCCCCCATCGGTCGCCGTATAGGGACGCGCCACCGCCGCGGTCGAGGGCGTTGCCGATCATGGAGCCCCAGCCGAGGCCGGACGAGTCGACGCGGATGCTGTCCAGCAGGCCGTGCTCGCGCAAGTACTCGCTCATCTGCATGAAGGTGACGCCGGGCTCGACGACGCACACGCACGCGGTGGTGTCCACGTGGATGATGCGGTTCATGTGCGTGCTCAGCACCATGACCAGGGAACCGGGGACCTGGGGGGAGGAACTAGTCAGCCTTTTTATACGGCGGGAGGCTGTGAACCCAGGGGCGTCTGATGCTGAGCCGACATGGATGCTCCGTGGTGGTCTTCAGATGCCAAGGAGACCGGAACGCCTCTGATTCATGGAGCAAAAATACACACGGCAGAGAGATGTGGGGTATGGGAATGACCGAGAACGACGACAAGAGAGAGGTGCTAAAAACGGACTCACCCTCGGCGCGGAACCTCCGTAGGCCAGGTTCCTGCCCGTGCTGATGGGCCAGACGGGCACCTTGTGCTCATTGCAGGCGGCCAGGACAGCCTGGACGTCATGGACGTGCCGTGGGTGACAGATCGCGGAGCCGACGAGCTCGACCTCGTCGTCAAAGGACCGGTAGTAGTCGTGGGTGCGGCAGTTGCGGCCGAAGTCGTCGTCCTCATAGCTCTCCAACTCGATGTCGGGCGTGATGATGGTGAAGTTGTCGGCGCCGATGGCCGAGACGACCTTCTTGGCGAACTTGTCAAAGACGGCCTGCGACACGTTCGGGGGGAGGTACTTGGGCTCGCCGAAGCCATAGCCATTGGAGGACTCGGTGGTGGTCGGGTTGCCGCCGCCCAGCCAGTAGTGACCGCTCACGAAGGCAAGGGGGGCCTGGGCTGTGGTCATTGTGAAGGAGTCTGGAAGTTCAAGATGTTATGTCAAAAGAAATCGGCTTGTAGGACAGATGATCTGAGCAAACGTAAATAGAATGGCTCAGGAAGTGGGAGATGTCGTACAAACGAGGCTTCTTACATCCATAGCACCATACAAATATATATGTTCAAGTGCCTGCGACTTGGTCGGATCTTGCGACCGGAACTCCATTGGAGTTTTGGGATCCGGCCTTTCCCCAGCTCGGTATCTCATGCTCCTTCTCTTGTTTGCGTCCACCGGCAGCACTAAACAACATGAGATTGGTTCGCAGATCGTGTTGCCAACGCTGTTTCCCCTGCCGTCCTCCTCAAGAGGGTGTCGTTTCCAGCGTCACGGCTGCGGATGGTCTGGGGTCTGGGCAGAACCTTAAACTCGTTGATTACAATATTCCTACAGAGTTTCGGTATCCGAGCGGTGTTCCATTTTCACTTGTTTTCTAATCTTCTGATTGGTCTCATCGTTCCTTTACACTGCGGCCGACGTATTCCTTAATCCGATACAACCGCACGGGGCATTGTAATTGCGCCGCTGCGACCGGTGCAATTACTGCGACTGATGTAATTATCTAGCTATGCTTGGACGGGATGGGATGCAGTTACGCCGCAACCAATGGAAACTGTCTATATTCGATCCACATAATCCCATTGCTTAATAAAAAACGACCACAGCCCGAATATGGAAACCCTTCCATTACATCACCTCATCCGGGGGGGACTTGGCCATTCCCGGCGGCCCGGCGGGATACCTTGCGATCAAATTTCGATTATGTTCCGAAGTCCAGGCTGCTCAACTAAAAATCTCTTGCAGCGTCAATCTCGTCCGGCCTGCCTCTCAGTTGTCTTTCAGAAAGCTTCACCCAAACTGTGTCGGGGGGTGGGAAACCCTTCCAGGTCGGGAAAGATTTCGCGATGCTTCCTTCGGCCGGGATTGCGGCCGTGTGGCCGGCGCTGTACAGCTCCCTCGGTGAACGGCATCTCAATCGTACCCGTCAAAAGAGCTACCTGGCTAAATTACTTCGCCAGCATTCTCCCTGCGCACGCCGCGCTGCACGTATTTTGCTGCCCCAAGACGCCATTCTACGCCATTCTGCCCACACGTTGCCGAACTCACTGACAGGGTCTGCTCCAAAGATACAGGAGCATGTCCGCTGGGAGAGCCCGCCTGGTCATCCCTGATATAAGGAGGCGAGCTCAATACTATTGACTTCTTTACAGATGTGCGCACCGACCTGATGGCTTTGACCTTGGAGTGATAGTCCGCTTTACCCCGCGAGCTATCCCTTGGGGAGGCGCCGAGCGCATCCTCAAGCTCCCGCTTGCTCGGCGCCCCAGTGAAATATGCATGCCGGGCTGTTCCATTGGTACCAAATATGACTTGTCTATGAGAGTTAACAAGAAAAGGCTCTTAAATGATTCATCCTTGTGTTTGTATCTTGGTCGTAGTGGTGGGAAACTCGGCACCCCTACGACATGCTATCCCGTTATGGCTTGGCGAGCCTGGTTCTATTCATTTCGAGACATTGAATTGAAGCTTCTTTTTCGTCCATGAACCGATAAGGGTCTCGAGGCAGCCACCACGCAGTCATTAGGCAGGGTTGGTACTGGACTAAGTGAATCAACCCTCGCACGCCGGACTATCGACCGCCATCTACCCCTTCTCCCGACCCGTACGATGGACTCGGACTCTACATTTCCTGCAGTAATGCTTCTGGAGCTATAGGTTGGTTGTTTGTATTGCCAAGTTTGGTAGTTTCGACGTCAACCCATGTCTACGAAGAGGCGCCCTCGCCACCCAACACACCCCGACGGAGGAGCCAGAGTTGTCGGCCCGGTAAGTCTAATTATGCTTGAGTAGGACCACCACGAGACGCATTCCACTCTCCGTAGATGTACTCACGTAGGAGTGAGGCATACCGGTTGACGTATGCTGCACCAAGGACGAGTGACTTGCGGAACAATAATAAACCTTCAGTTTTTCTAACGAGTAAGACTCGCGGCCGGTGGGAGAGAGAATACAGAAATGGGGGTGTCCTGAACACCCCCACCTCCGGCGTGTCGCTGAGTAACAGTCGTTCCGGGTATTTAGATGAGTAGATGTCCATCGTCACTAAGGCGTGGCTGAGAATTAAACATCCAGCTCAAAACTTTAGCCTCAACACACAGCTTCTTTCTCGCTGCCATCACATTTGTATTCCCGAATAACTCCTTATCATCAAGATGTCATCTACAGTTGCCCCTGCACTCTCTGTCCATCCAGCCCTGTCGTCAGCTGTTCGACGCCGAGATCTCCATTCGCCCTCGCCCAAGCCAAAGAGCCAGACACTCTCCCGGGACCAGATCCTGTGGTCACTTCATGGCCAGCAGGTCCGTATCCCAGACCTGGGGAAGCTGATGATAGACTGGCCAAAAGACCAAAACGCCCACTTGGAGGCGGTAGTGTTGGTTTCCTTTCACCAAAGGGATAATTGCTGCATGCAGCGTAATTGGGGCGGTAACCAGCCTAACGGGGGGCACTTCAATTCAATAGTAAAAAGTGTCTAAGGAGGCTATTCGGACCTGGCTCCGCGCGGTGGGCTAAGTGGTCCCTTGGCCGGATGGGCCCCGGGAGCCCGGAGCCTTGGTTCCGGACTGCGCCTTGTGGTTGGCCCGTTGAGCGAGCCAATAGGCGGTACGGGCTAATCCCCTACCGCCATATTCCGACAGGTAGACAACAAGATTCTGCAAATCATAGAGACGTGAGTTTACAAAACCTCCCGATATGTCGATGACAAACTCCCACTAACACGCGCGACCAAATACCCAGCCATGCCGTCAACGACACGGTCCGCATGCGCCTGACCAAGGCCATGCTCTCGAAGCAGCTGACGGGCTGGTACCCGTACGCCTCGCGCGACCGCATCGAGGCCCTGACCTCGTTCCAGGCGTGGATGTTCATCATCGATGACATGCTGGACCAGTACTCTCTCGTGCAGAGGTTCGACTTCGCGGCGCTGCAGGTCATGCTCACCGACTGCCGCGACTTCGTCGAGCGCAGCCTCGGCGTGCTCGACCCGGCCGAGGCCGCCGCCGCCGCCCCGCGGTACCGCGACCACGACGCCGTTGTGTCCTTTGACGAGTACGCCCGCGCCGTCGTCCAGTCCCATGGCGACAACTACGCCTACCGCGCCCGCATCGCCCGGGAGGCGACGGTCACGCTGAACGGGTACCGCCAGGAGGCGCTCAACCGCTACGCGGGCCGGATGCCGCCCCTGGACGAGTACCTCGGCTACCGCGAGGCGTCGTCGTGCATCATGCAGGTGGCCGTCAACCTCGAGTTCGCCAACGGCGTGAGCCTGCCCGAGGAGGTCATGGCCTCGGCCGATATGCGGGAGCTGTACCGCGCCGCCGTGGCCGTGGTGTGGATCGTCAACGACATCGTCAGCATGCGCAAGGAGGTCAAGGAGGGCTTCGTCGAGAACCTCGTCGTGCTGCTGGCCGACGGCGACGCGCAGAGGGGGCTCGACGCCGCCGTGGCGCGGCTGGAGCGCGAGGTCGCCGCCGTCAACACTTCGGCCGAGGACGCCACCCGCCGCTTCGCCGACACGCCCTACGCCGGCCACGTCTCCCTGCTGGCCAGGAACTGCAAGAACATGTGCATGGCCAACTGGCTTTGGAGGTACGTCCCAGAAACAATCAAGCCCCGTGCGCAACGGGGGAAACGGAAACTGACGAGTCCGTCTACGACAGCATGAAAACCCCCCGGTACTGCCTGTACGACATAACGCCCGACGCCGAGGGAGGGTACAGCTTCCGCATTGATTCTAACAGCGACGACTCTTGATTGGTGGTTGCGGCTTAGTTTCTTTTCTTGGCAAAGTCTTCCCAAGTCTCGCGTGATTATGACTGCATAACAAGGAGATGGGTCTTGCGGATCCTGGGGTTTTGCTCGCTCTCGCACCATTAGGCATCGTAGGCCGGCAACATGATACGTGTTTGATAGTAGGCTAGACGGGTGTCGAATGAGATCACGTTATGCTTTTCCAGTGTTGCGGTACGAAATCATACTAAACGGTTTCGGAATACTATAGGGCTGGTAAGGCATCCCACCTTATTTCAGTAACAGGTTAAAGTGATCTCTAATGGCTCAGACGAAGCAGGAAGACGAAGAGCTTGGATGAGTTCCTGGTTGAGTGTAAAGAGCTAGGCCCTTCGGAAGAAGTCTCATTACATGCATAGCGTAGGTGGTCATCCAAATAGAGTTTTGTTGCGCTCGTTTTTTCACGCACGGAATAACTAGTAGGGATGCCAGAGCTTACTATAAAGCCAATATGTCATGACCTTTGACAGGTTGTCGTGATATACTTCCAGATGATCCCGGAGCACACATGAGCCAACTTACGCCACGCCAAGTTGCTGGCCAGGGTTCTCCCTGGCAGTTTGGACGAGGCAGTTACCGCGAAGAGGTTGGTCGAAGTATGTGAGTGGCCAGACGCTCCCGTGTCGTCACACGGATACCTGGAAGCGGGAAGAGGACCTGCGCGTCGTTGGCTTTGACAGGTTGTCGTTTCATGCGCGCTGGCACTGGGATGCTAGTCCACAACAGGTCCAGGTGCCATTTTTAAGCAGCCACACATAGTTTGAAAATGCGAGCTTTCGGGCCTCCGCGGGACCAGCAGCAGCGCGGAAAAACAGCATTCTTGAGAACACGTTGCTCGTGCAGCGTGGCTTGTGCTCTCCCCGAAATGACATCGAATGCTACGGGGGACACATCAGATCATCCGTCGCTTGCGAGGCCGAAAGGAAAACGTCCCCGGAGTCTTGCTCTCATGACGCGCCGAACGCCGAGATTGCTGGTGTAGTTTGCATGCAGGGCTGAGAAAATGACGACGATTAGTGATCGTGCCCGACAATGCGAGAGTATGTACCAAAACAAGCCTACAGTTCGTGATGGAGTATCACATGGATCGGGATGACGACACAAAACCGCCAAATAGGCGGACTCGCCCCATTTTCAGCTCCCGCAAGACCACCTTGACCTCCATGATCTCACATCATAACAACAGCAGAGACACAGCAGGGGCAAACAGTATGGTTCTCATAGGCTCGTGTCTCACTCGGTATCTCGACCGCTGGCAACAAGATAATTTGCGGACATGGACACGTGTTCGTAGGATAGGTTTGTCGAGAAACATTCACTTCATCGTCGGGGTAGCTAAAGGTATTATCACAGCTTCACGCGAGGAAAGTGCTACGTCCTTTTTTCACTCCGGAATCTTCGCAACAAAACAGTGATCAAACTGGTATTGCAGACTACTAAAAAATAACCTTTTATCTCCCCGGGTTCGTGACGGAGAAGCCCTTGATGGGGAAGTTGAAGTTGATGTGGTGGCGCTCGACCTCGCCGACGCCGTCGGGCGTGTAGATGGACTTGTCCGCCTCCTTGCTCGACTCGTAGTCGCGCCAGCCGACGAAGCCGAGCCACACGGTGCCCTGGTCCGGGGTGCCCGTGGCGCCGATTCCCGAGTGGGCGGCGTGGCATCCCGGGAGGGCCTCGGCCTTCTTCAGGGTCTCGGCCATGGCCTCGCGGTTCCCCGTGCAGTGGCGGATCGTGATGACCTCGCAGATGGGGCTGTTGATGAGCTGCGGCGGGGGCGGGACGAAGGTGCTCACGTCGAGGTCGAAGCGCGGGCACTTGTTCGGCACGGTGACGAGGACCGGCTTCAGTGCCTCGACGGCCTTCTGGTGGTGCTCCGACTTTCCGAAGGCTTCGCGGTGCTCGAGGGGAGCCCATGCTGCGGAGGCGGGTGAGTTGACTAGTTATGATGGTGACGATGCGCTGGAAAGGAAGGGGTAAAAGGGGGGTAGATGGCGCCAGGAGGGAAAGACATACTCGCCAAGATCTCCAATTTGCTGGGGTCCTCCTTCCAGGGACCCCATCGATACCGGAAGTATCCATCAGAGTCCTTCACGGCCAACAAGAACTCCTTGTACTGCTCCTTCCAGTCCGGCACATCTCCGGTCACGTCCAGGATAACTCGCGTGGGGCCCAAGCTCGGAGGTCCAGACATGTTGACGGATGGTGTTTCTTTCGATGCAATGGAAAAGTCGGATTTTCTTCTTATTGCGAATGAAAACAAAAAGGCAATGCAAGTTGTCCAAGGTAAGTCTGGGGAAACCCACCAGGCCTTTTAAACAAGCGCCATGGAGAACCGGGCTTCTCCTCAGAGTTTCGGGTGGTTCCTGCGGCTCTCGGGTTCCTTAACTCACCTCCTACGCGAAGTCCAATGGCGGCTCCAGCAAAGCGACACCCGAATAAGAAGCTTCGTTTTGATCGCAGCCCCGGTTTCACGAGCGGCATTACCACGCACGACCCAAGCAGGGCATGACCCGCAACGCATTCCTATTCAGCTTGTCCGTCCAGGAGATCCAGGCCAGCCCAGGACGTCCGGATGGCATCTGACGTTCAAATAGGAGGGGGTTAATGCGCACGCTCCCCGTTGTCAGGAATGGTAAGGGGGGGCGGGCGGGGTATGCCTTTTTGGATGATGAAGAGGTTGCTCCGTGCCGCGTCGCGAACTGCTAGACCACCACGCAGCAATGACGTGAACAGCCACTATGCCTTGGATGGCCAAACACACAAAAGCTCACCGGGAACACAGCAGAAAGCTTGAGACACGCGTGATTAGGTGATCATGGGATGGTTAGTCCCGAGAAAAGCCAAGCTCGTTCAAGCTTAGTCGGGAAGAAAGCGTATTCCATGCGGCAGGGCGATGGACGGACGCGCCCTAAGCGGCTCTTTCTCGTCTGGGGTACGAGATGAGTGGTTATCCTTGTACTGGTTCTCCTGGTGCAAGCCCAGAGGGCTCGGCTCGACGCGGCTCTTGCGGAAGTGTCGCAGGTGTCAACGGAGGTCCGGGGAACCACCAGCGGAGAGCTCGAGTCCCGGTTCCCTGTCTACGATATCGTTCCCGATGTTAAAGACTAGGATCATCTTCAGTCTCGGGTTGAGGGAGATCATTGATACCCACATGCCGTGATGGGGTAGAGGCTCTGCCGAGGAGGCGGAAAAAAAGTCCGCGATGCAGTTCAGCACGGCCGCAGACGCAACGCAGACGCACGTAGGGCTCCCGGGAAAAGGGTAAACTAACGTCGGGAAAATAGACAGGATGGCGCCAATATAAACCTTTTCCTTCCTCATCGCATCCTCCTGGAAATCCTTCCAGCTCGGAAAACGAAAGCCGCTGAAAAGCAACGCTAAACTTCGACTGAAGGGATTCCGAGCGCTGGTTGATGAGAGGCCACGAACACCACCTCTTCGCCGTGTGTCCTTTACTCCTCTTTGGGCTGTTCTTAGACACACAGCAGAGTTTTTCTGTTGTTTTCACACACACACACACACATAATGCTGTTCCTTACAAAAGATGCAAGCACGGAGAGCCGTAAAACCCTCTGCTCGGACTCGGTTGGGGAACGGACTAGTGATGCACGAGCAGAGCTTAAAGAGACTTCGGCCAAACCATGATCGGTGAGCAGGCATGTCGAGCGACGGGCCGTCGTGGGGAGTTTTCGTGCCACAGCAGGGGGGGACCCAGACGGCGAGATTGCCGTACATAGTATAGGAACCTAGATACGGTGGCAAGGCTGACATGGTGTTCCGTTACTTGGCACTCAGGCCTGGTCTTTGGTATCTGAAAACTCAAGGAAAAGGTCTGCTACTTGGTCATATGTTGAATGGAGACACGGTGGTGGATGCAAGGGGTCATGCAGCCTTCTTCCGTCCAGTTCCCCCACGAGTTCCCCCAGCACGTCAAACAACGGCTGGACGTTGTTGGTGTCCTCTGCCAGCCACCAACGAGCCGGCTTGGCAATCGTCTAACGATGTGAGAGTTCATCGTCGCAGAGCAGGGCGTTCTCGCCGTGGACTCCTGCTGGCGAGGGGGAGAGCGAAAAGAATGCCGGATATCCGTTCTACGAGGGAAAAGGGGTGACTAAAAGGGCAGCTCTGGTTGGTTGGTGGGTTTGAGTTGTCGTCTGATGATCTTTCGGTTCCATCCACCACAGTCCGGCAGCGTGTTGTTGGTTGTCCGCTGTGCTTTCCTCGTCTAGGCCAAACAAAAGTTACATAACTACAGCAGCGCCGACTCATGTGCTCTCCGGAGACGTAGGAAGGGGTGGAATGCTGTCCTGGATCTGGTGGAAGTGAGCTGATTGTTGCCGCTTGCAGCTTACGTTCCCGCCTTTTTTTTTTTCCTTGCGGCGCAGCGGAGGAGGAAGGACCCATCTTATTAGGTATCCAACGGAGCGATCGCTTCGCAGATCACCGGAGACCGACCGGCAATACCCGGTGTTGCATAGTGCCGTTGTTCCGTCGTAATGTCCGCCAGAACCAAGCCTTTCACTTCGTCTTGCAAGTTGCTCGGCATTCTTCCCAGACGAGAGAGCCTAGAGGAACCTGGGGGTACAGATCGCTGCATCCATTGAGGGCATGTCTGCCACCGGCCCAAGACATGGATGGGAATGAGGACCTCGCTGAACTATGGCCGTTCTTTCCTCATACGGAAACCAGTAAGCTCTTTCGCGAGCCGACGACAATCCGCCGTCTTTTCCGACCTCCTACTGTGGATAAAATGCATATAAATACCGACATGCTGCTTTCTCCTCTCTGCGAGCCGTAAAACCGGCGTCTACCAGTGCCGGATCGGGTCCGGACATTTTGGGGATGACCGAGATCAGTCCGCCTTACAAGACCCCACTGTGCGCCCCACTGTTACACGCTACAGGCAGTGCACAGTGCTGTTTTTAGCGTGTGTCTCGGTCCCGAAGGCTTGTGAGAGATACCCGAACCGTACCCACCCGGGCGTCAGCTCAGCTCAGCTCAGCTCCGGGAAGCTCCTGCTGAGTGACGTCTCGACGTTTCCTTTCCCTTATTAAAATGCTCTCCTTCCATGTTTAAAAAAACAAGGAAGCCCTTCTAGAAGTAAAGTTCGGCCCGTATCGGAACTTCACCTGTCATCATCGCCGCGGAGTGTCAGACAGATAGCGAGACACGTACGGAGAGAGAGCAGAGTTCACAGCTGAAGAAGATGTTGTCACTAACAGCACGCCGCCTCCGGCCCGTTCCCATCGCGGCCACCATCGCGGCCGGAGGCATTGGGATCGGCATCCTGTCGAAGCTCATGATATCGACCGCCTCGGCCGACGGCGGCGCGCCGCCGAAGGTGTTCGGCGCCGGCCCGGCCTTCGTGTCGCTGCCGCTGGAGAGTTCAGAGCAGGTCAACCACAACACCAAGCGCCTGCGCTTCAAGCTGCCCCAGAGGGACGCCGTGAGCGGGCTGTCATTAACATGTGAGATGCTCGGACAACCACATTGTCGAGGGATTGGAGCTGACTGAAATTACCCAGCTGCCGTCTTGACAATGTCGTGGCCGAAAGGGAGATGGTTCCCCGTGGCGAGACCCTACACCCCCGTCCAGCCCCTAGGTGCGTTTTACTTCCCTTCTTCTCGTGACGAATGGAACTCACACGGCTCACACGTCGGACAGACGACCCGGGCTACCTCGAGCTCCTGGTGAAAAAGTACCCCGACGGCAAGCAGAGCACGCACCTCCACTCCCTCGCGCCAGGCGACAAGCTCCTCTTCGCCGCCGCCCTCAAGGGCCACCAGTGGAAGCCCAACAGCTACCGCCACGTCACGCTCATCGCCGGCGGTGCCGGCATCACGCCCGTCTACCAGCTCGCCCAGGGCATCCTGCGCAACCCGGAGGACAGGACGGCCATCACGCTCGTCTTGGGCGTCAACTCGGACGCCGACGTGCTGCTGCGGGAAGAGCTCCTGCAGTTCGAGCGCGACTTCCCAGGGAGATTTAAGGCAGTCTACACCGTGAGCAACCCCGGGCCCGGGTCGCCTTACCAGAAGGGCTACGTGACGAGGAAGCTGCTCGAGGAGGTCGTCGTGCCGAAGACGGCCGCGGGGGAGGACACCAAGGTTTTCGTGTGCGGGCCGCCGGCGATGGAGGAGTCGCTGGTCGGGAAGAAGGGGGCGCCGGGCATACTGCAGCAGCTCGGGTACCGGAAGGATCAGATTCACCAGTTCTAGAGCGGAAACAGACGGGTTGTAAGATACAAAAGGTTAGATGGAACACGTGATTTTTCGGCGTCACTTTAGGTGGGCGGCATTGGGCAGCTTCTCCGCAGGCCACCAAAAAAGGCGGCCACTTACAACGCAAGGACGCCGCGCGTCCCCAACCTCTCCACGCAGAAAGCTTCTTGTATGTGAAAATTTGGGATTCTCTTCAACAGATACCCGCCTTGCTAGCTCAATCGGTAGAGCGTGAGACTCTTAATCTCAAGGTTGCGGGTTCGACCCCCGCGTGAGGCTCAAATCCTCACCGCGATTGACTTAATACAATCTTACGGGTATAATTTTTGAGTTTTGTCTCTTAGGTGCATTTTTTCTTTATGGCCACTGCCGAACCAGAGACAGAGGCAAGTAAGGTAGGTAGTAGTTATAAATGGAGATGGCCGATAGCCCAACTGTTCGTTTCTTTTCAAGCTCGAGGAGTGACTGGGAAATAGCGGTTATTTCATTGGTGCCAGCATGAATCTACGTTGGAGCATCTCACTCTCACGTTGGGGCCTTTGGTTCAGGGTTCTACTTCGTCGTCGGGCGTCTCTCTCGCCCGCGTATCGGCCGGCTGTAATCTTCCCGGACGAAGATGCCGGCCAATTGATGGCGCGACCTGCTCTCACCGACTGCCCACACCAGAACGGCAGTCGACGTCCGAGCTGGGCCCCGCGGCCGCTCATCGAGTACCAAAAGCGATCCGACCAAATATGGACAACAAAGTTGCCATGTCGTCCAAGTTACGTTCCACTGTCACTGTTTAAACTGATTCGAACGCCTCCCGAAGTCGCAGAAGGGCCAATAACTCTCCTCCCTCTTTGCTTCACGCATGACCAACCAAGCCGACTTTTCCCTTTCGCGGATCTGACAACGAGGTATCGTGGACGATTGCCCACGTCCAGAGAGATGCGCCGAAGCCAAAGAACACGACGTACGATTTCCGAACCTCGAGGACAGGAATGCGAGCGAAAATCATACAGGCGATCTTACCTCTTTCTTGACCACGATGTGCATCTAACTTTGAGCAAGCAGACGCCCAATGATAGCCCAGATTATACCTTTGACGGGTGCACCACCGCCTTTTCCATCAGAGACATGCTTGACAGCTTCATCGTGGTTGCAATGACCGAGTCGACGGCCCTCGTGGACCGGTCGCTGTTGATGTCCTGGATGACCCTCGCGAACTGCTCAACTTCGGGGAGCCGGTCGTGCGGGAAGGTTTTCAGCGCGCCGAGTTCGTGCTGCTGCATATCCTTTTCTGCAATAGATTGTTATTGGCATTCCCCACGAGCGTCGCCGGTGAATGGTTCTTGCCTGAGAAATTGGCCTTGAAGGCATCCCCGATAACGGCGTCGTTCCGGGGCCTCTTGCGTAGGGAGAGGAACGAGGCCATCGTCGGTAGAGCCCATTCGTCCCCGAAACAACCCTCGGCCAGAGCTAGTGCCGTCCGCACCTCGGCCTAGGCACGTCGAAGCAGTCGTTCCTGAGCTTGACGACCCGCTTAGCCAGCTCCATCCTGTCGTTCGGCTCGACCATTTCGGGGCAGAGCCTGAAGAGGCCGTGGTCGATGATCTGCTGCAGGGTGGCCGAGGCCGTGCTGCCCTCGATAGACAGCGCCCCCTGGCAGAGGTACTCGCCAAAGTTGTACGGCGTCTGTCGACGTAGGCGCCTGACGCTGGCTAGGCTGCGCGACTTCCACGAATCCACGCCGCCGAAGGTGTCTAGGAGAGCCAAGTCCGGGACGAAGCCCCGTGGCGGCAGGCTCGTCGTGTCCAGTACGTAGAGGCGGATCTCGGACGGGTCGTCTGGCCCGATTTTGATGGTACGCCACAGAGCGTACTGAAGGACGAACAGCAGCGAGCTCGACCACGACATGAGGTTATCGCTGTCGCACGCCCACCCCCTCAGGTGGCAGTTGAGCATCTCTGCGGCATCTCGTGCCGCCCGGGCTAGTATGTCAACTTCTGCGTCTGGCCGTCCGAGAACTGCTGCACGTGACGCGACCTGGTCGGCTGTCGTTCGGCCGGCGGTGGACGGGGCGTGGACGCGGTACAGGTAGCGAGGTATCTCATCCAGAGCCGGAGAGACATGTGGCTGGTGCGTGCATGGCGAGAACGGCAGGCAGCCGCCACGTTCCACTTCTGTGTTGCTTTTGGTAGTCGTTGAAGACGTCTTGCTCCTCGTCTCCATGGCGGGCATGCGGGAACCGAGACGGCGGGGTCGGGCGAATGTGGCTTAATAGGGCCTGCTGAAAGACACTGGCTGTGAAGATATCCTCGAGCCGGGCGGCCCCAACAGAACTTGATTCCGGTGGCTGCAGGGAGTTCACAGGCCCTAAGATGGTGTGTCGATGTTGAGAACTTGGACTTTGCGGTTGCGATGTCGACCGGCATTTATGCCAATCTGAATCATTTCCAGCCACACGCGTTCCCAGTTCGCGGTGGTCGGCCTCCTGCATCAGTCCAACCCAGGCACCGGGCTCTGCGGAGACCAAGCAGGCAGCCTACCTATAGTGCAGGCAGCCAGACCAGCAAGATGTGCAGTCTCGCGAGGCATTGGTCGGGGCCTCATGCGTCGTTGATTGGGAGGGCGTGAGGGGGGGTTGCTGGGATGGTCCAGTGTCTTCACAGGGAGGCACCAGCTGGAGGTTGGAGGGGGATCATCTGTGGAGCAGATAAGATAAGGTTAGCTAGGTTCTCGGAGATCTGCTTTCTCCGCGTCCCGCAAGACCCGGGCTCGGGGCTCAGGCTCCCGCTTTCAGGGCGATGGAATTTCAGCGAGCGGATTGCCTGTGCTGGCGAATCAATGAAAAGCTGGGTAGGGGTACCTGGCCTGCCTCAGGTAACACGCCTACGGTTAGGTACCTAAGCGAACGTCTTCAGCGCCCAGGCGGGCCACGGTTCCCCCCCTGGGCCCTGGGCCGTGGCGTCTGTCCAGTGCAGTGCCAGTGGGAGCGGGACGCGGATGAGGTCAGTGCCCGGCCCACATCAGCTTTTGGTGCTTGCTGTCAATCTGTCCAGGGGAATCGCGACCATCAGCCCAAGCCCAAGCCTGCCTGCCTATTCGTACTTTGCTCAGCTCATCATCACGATTTCATTCGCAACGACAACCCTTTTTTGCTACTGCGCCCCGAGACCGACGACGTCCGACCGCCAAAGCTCCCAGATACCTACCGTCCCATCGAAATTGTCCCCTCCGAGCGCCGACGTACTCACTGTCGCTTCCGACCTTCACCCGCTATCCGTCGTCCTGATCGATCGCCGTCGACCTCAATCAACCCCCCGGCACGTCCGTCTCCGTGCTTCCGAGCCCCTCCGTCGCCCGGCGCCCTCGATCCCTCTCCCCTCTCCCCCTTCTCCCTGCAATCCTGGCTTTCCGGCCGGGTGAGCTGGCCGAGAACGTCCGGCGCCAGTCGAATGAATGCAACCCCTAAATCCATTCCTCGCTGCCTTCTTCCGAAGCTCCCTGCCGTCCCAGTGCACGCCGGTCCATCATCATATTCTCCTGGTACCGGCCACCGATGTTCTCCTCACCTCGCGCGAGACCGAGAGCGGCTCGACCAACCAGGAGGTCATCACCTCCGAGGAGTTCCTAGCTAGCCACGTCCTGCGCGTGCCCGCCTCCGCTGCCGCCGGTGCCGCCGGGGGCAAGGATGGCATCCAGAATCTGCGGGAGTTGAGGGGCAAGGCGAAGCAATATCAGACCATCAATGGCCGGACCGTCGTCATCAAGGATACTCATGTCTACAGTAATAAGGGTGCGCCGATACCGCAGACCGAGGAAGGTTGAGGAAATAACCGGCTAACTTTTGGAATGCAGGCTTCAAGTCTCTCGCCCAGGCGCAGCTGCTCAACGACGCGACGTGGTACCCCGACCTCCTCGAGCCCCGCCAATGGCTGATCTACTACATCTCCCGGCCGCTTGTCGGCGTATGGGACGAGATCAAGATTGTCCCGGCCGTGCTGGTCGAGGGCATGGCCCGGAGGAGAGCGCTCGAAGAGAGCCGATCATCCTCGGCCGACGGCGAAGGCCCCATGCTGCCTCGCAAGAAAGACATCAAGAGCTTCCACGACCTGCTCAACCACTTCCCCATCATCGCGCGACAGATGCAGCCCGGGCTAGAAAAGCTTTTCCGCGAGTTTACCACCGTCTTCGAGCGGCCGCTGCCCCCGCCGCCCTCGGCGATGCGCATACCCGATCCCGAACCCGAGGGGCCGATTGCGACCGCCATGAAGAAGGCGCGCTCTAGCAGCATGTCTGCGGCGAAGCGGCCCAGTAGCATCCCCAATGGACTACCGGTGACCGAAAACTTTTACGCCGAGGACGATGAGGACGTTATGAGAGCTTCCCTCGAGACCGCCGTGACGGCCGCGATTGACCTTTTCCAGGGCGTCGACAAGCAGCAACTATCGATGCTCGGCGCTACGACCGACCTTACCGGGCCTCTCGTCGAACGGCTGATTGAGCGGTACGTCACCGAGAACGTGCATCACCTGCTGTTCCCGCGTTTGAGCGCGTTGAAACGCCCGTACGATCTCGAGCTCGAGGCCAAAATCAGGCAAATGGAGTTCATCGACCTGTCTCAACTGGGCATCGCCATTGAGGGAGGTTCTCGGGGAAAGCACGAGCTGACGATACAGCTCGGCCTGGCCGTGGAGGAGTTCAAGAAGATGGGAAGCGCTCTCAGCCCCCAAGAGATGTTGGATCTCCTGCTATCGACGACGAAGATAGTCACCCACCTGACAGACACCTCCCGGGCACAGGCCTCGTCATCGGAGAAGCCGATGCTCACCGTCAACGCTGATACTCTTGTCTCCCTGTTGCTGTTCGTCGTCATCCGGGCACAGGTCAGGCATTTGCACGCGCGTCTCCTCTACATTCGCCATTTCATTTTCATCGACGACGTCGACAATGGCGAGATGGGCTATGCACTGAGCACGTTCGAGGCGGTCCTTGCTTATCTTGCTCTCGACTCATCAGGACTGAGGAGGGCGAGCCGGCGCAACAAGGCTCTTTGGGACGCGGCTTCGAGCGGAACTCTGAATGAGCTTAAGAGCATCATGGAGCCCGACTCGAACGCCATCCTAGACGACGATGTCTACGACTCGCCTGCATCAAGTCGAAGGCCGTCTGGCACTTGGAGCTATACGAACGGCACCGCGTCAAGAAGGTCATCCACTGCTGTCACATTATCGGACCGTTTCTCGTCAGGGTCTGGCCTCAGCCACGTATTTCCGTTCCAGGTCGAGGACAGCGACACTGACCTCGAGTTCCCCCTGCCGCCCATCCCAAGGAAGATCAAGCGGGTAGCCATGGATACTCGGAGCATGTCCAGCGGTTCTGAAATTTCATACCACTCAAGAGCGACCAGTAATGGGACCATCGGTACCATGCTGGAAGGCGACGTCTCGATTGAGCGCTTGTCGCAGACGCACAACGCATTTGGAGAGTCAATACTCATGATGGCAGTCCAGAACGAGAGACCCGACGTTCTTAAGTACTTGTTGTCGCTTGACGAGTATTACCCGCCCTCTGTGATCTTGGACGACATCAACAACGAAGATACCACGCTGCTAAGCGCCGCAGTGCAGCTGGGTCACACGGAGCTAATTACCACCATCCTTGACTTTATTCTCGCTTCGACCCCCAAGGAGAACTTGAGGGAATACCTCGGTCGGCAGGACATTTGGGGGCGCAGCTGCGCGCATTACCTGTTCCACGCGCCGTTTCTAATCTCGCGGATCCGGAAATTAGTTCCCTGGCGGCAAAAAGACAAGAATGGCCAGACGCCGCTTTTCGCGCTGTGTCGCTCGTATGACCATGTGCACTACAGGGAAATGGTGGATGCCGGCCTCGACGCGGCCACGGAAGCGCAGGGTGACGGGCTTCCGCTGCACATTGACGATCATGTTGACGGGAAGGGGAACACCCTGCTCCATATCGTCAACGACCCGCCGCTGGCCGCCAGGATTTTGCAACAGTGCGACGTTGACGTCAATGCCACCAACGACAAGAAGTTCACGCCTTTGATGGTCGCAAGCAAATATGGCCGCCTAGACATGGTCAGGACGCTCTACGTGGATGCACGCGTCGACGTCGCAGCCCGCGAGCTCAGGAGCCTGACGGCGGTCGAGTTGGCCAAAGACGACGACATCCGGAATAAGATTGATGACCTCGCCTTGTTCAGCATGCCCCCTGCCGCGGATGCGCGTATCACCGGCGTCGTGAGGGCCTTTTTTGTGGAGGATGCGACCATCCGCCTGGTCCTCAAGTCGGCCGCCCCGGCCGATCACATGAGCTACACCGTCACGACGAGCCGCCGGAACCTGTCGGACTTTGAGCACCTCGGCAATCTCCTCGCGCTCGAGAATCCGGCATCGTGGATTCCCGCCGTCGCCGGCGTGCGATCGCCGTTCCAGATACCATCGAAGCCCTCAAGGGCGGTTCTGAGAGATATCCAGACTAGGACGGACTGGTTCCTCAAGATCATGCTGCAGCACCCGACATTTGCGACGCACGAGATGCTCTGGGAGTTCTTCCTAGTCCCCGACATCCAGCTCGGCATGATGGAGCAGAGGAGCAACCTTAAAGCCGAAACGCGGGCAGAGAAGGTGCGGGAGGAGTACGAGCCAGTGAGGGATGTTCGCGAGGTCGAGCAGTTCGTCGACCATGCTAGGGACATGGTTCGCAGCGTCAACTACTCGACAAAGAGCGTGGCGAGGAGAGTCAACGCCGTCGGAACCGTTGCGTCAGGTTTGTTGTGCCCCTCGCCAGATGTTGCCCGCCCTGCTAACTGTTCTAGACTTCCACGACGCGGCAGCTCTCCTGCACCGCGCCGTCGCGACTCTTCCGTTCCTGCCACCCGCGCACATCAAAGCATTGGAATCATACGTCCGCACCATCGTCCCGATGCAGTCGAACCCGTACGCGACCTTCCACTCCACATTTCTGGCGTCGCAATCGACGATCCAGGGCCTCCTGTCGGCCCTGTCGCGGCCGCCGGCGCTCATCTCGCAGATCTCGGCCGCGCGCAAGGCGGTGGAAAGGAACTACAATTCGCTCACGAGGTCGACGCGGTGGCCCCTGGGGCTCCTGGACGACACGCGCCAGCGACTCAACGAGGAGAGGGAGGAGAAGGCCCGCCAGTCGCAGGAGCAGGTGGACGACCTCGGCCGAGAGCTCCGATACCACCAGCAGGTGGTGGCCGGGGAGCTCGCGGGGTGGCAGGACATGCACGAGAAGATGGGGCGGCGAGCGATCAAGGAATTCGCCAAGGGCATGGTGATCCAGGAGCGACTCCGGCTCGACGGGATGATGAGGGCGCTGCGCCGGCTCAGGGAAGACAAGGCGGAACGCGAGACTGGACCCGCGGCGCCGGCAGCAGACGTTTCAGGATGGCCGAGTATGAGTCAATCGACTCCAAACGGCATGGGGATGGATGCAGGTGAAGGAGCCAGCAGCAGCGGCGGTGGTACCGGGTCGGCAGCAGCAGCAGCAGCAGCAAACAGGGCGGCCGGCAGCAGCGGAGCGAACAACGAGGTGGCGAATGGAGTGGGATTTTAGTCCAGCCCCCCGGTTCCATGTTGGCTGCAGTCAGTTGCTGGCGTCGTGTGGCCGGTGTCTGCCTAGGTTCCTGGGGGTGTGCGATTGGGTGGGCGTGGCGTGTGTGGTCGATGATGTGCATGCGCTTTTGCTGGAGCCAGCTCTTCTTTTCAACACCAAGAGCGACGCGTTGTATGGGAAATCCGACGCGTTTTGGAGACGTTCGGGTGTGGCTGCGACTGGGGGACGGGTGGGACGGATGACCAGACCGTCGATGCAACGACGCTGCAGACTCGTGCGGGATGGGGGTGGGATGGTGGAATGGTTTTGGCCACCTCACCTCACCTTGCATGGAAGGTGAGGCAACCTGCCTTACCTCACCACTCGGATGTAGTACTTTTGTTGGCCATCAATCTCTTGTGTAGCAGGTAGACAGAGAGAGATTTGCTGTGGTTCTTTTGTGTCTTTTTTTTTTTTGTTTCTTCTCTATTGACGGATACCCTTTTGGCGTCCTCGGCGTGGGGTAACCTTAGACGGCGGATGGTATTTCTTTTACTTTTTTGGGGGATCTCTCGAGCAGTTTTCCCGGGAGTCGAGGACGATAGAACAGAACAGACAGACAAGACGATGGATACACGAGGATAGAAAGCCTTCCTCTTTTTGCCCCTCCACTCTCGGATATACATACGTGGCTTTAGACACTTTCGATATTTTCCGGCCCCTTGTCGAGTGCTGTGTTGTCGCTCGTGACTGTTTGTCGGTGTACGGGCATCCTTGGTCCAATGGGCCTTTTTGAAGAAATTTGAAGAAATGTTTCAAATTTTCACTCTCTGGAAAAGCCCAAGAAGAACCCAAAGTGGGATGGACGAGGGTTCTCGTGGCATTACCGACAGATGGGCGAGCCATGGGTTCGTGTCTAGAGACCCAGCCTCCCCGATTTTTTCCCGCGTGGATGTGTTTCTGCCCGGTAGACCGAACCCGAACTGCCAGGGTTTTTTTAGTGTAGCATGCGGTGAACTAGTAAACCTCCACCGAAAGGAAACGGAAAACCTAGGAAAAACTAGGAATAACGAATGCCAACAGAAAAGTGTGAGTCACTCTTCCTAGTCGAAAAAAAACCTCATCATGCATAGCATCCTGGCAGCGGGGAGGGGGTGTACAAGGCAACGAACGGCAACTGCACTAGAAATCGAAGAAACAAAAAGGCGGTCGTGAAACATCCCAGAACAACGGCTGAGCCAATGAAACGGCGTCCCGACGCGGTCTCTCAGAGCCGTGTCCCGATTGGACGGCGCGCACGGACGGCGGAAGATCTGCGGCGCGTGGACGAATGCGGGCGCGTGGTGGGCTGGCGAATCAGCGCGCCAGGCTGGGGGAGGAGAAGCACGGGCCACGGGAGCGGGTGTACCGTGCACCGTGTGGAGCGGGCGCTTGTGAAGGAGATGAGAAAAAGAAGGATATGAAAGATGAGTGGGAGGAAGGAGGGAGGTTTAAGCGCTGCTGTGCGGCTGTGCAAGGCGGGGTTGCTCCCGTCGTTTAAATTTACTTGGAGGGAGGAGGTGGACTTTGTGAATGGAGCGGCTTTGGATAGCCGAGATGCTTAGGTATGCCTGGGGACTTGCGAATCACGGGGGAGAAGGGCCCTTGCATGATGAGGCTCTTGCCGCGAGAGCGGAGATGGGGCATCGTGGGCATTTAATTCAAGACAGGCTACTGTCGTCAGGGTCGTAGAGGGCGGTTGTTTGGTTTTCTTGGCTCATCGAGCCTTTAGCTGTGGATGAGACCGTGAGAAAGAGATGGAGAGCGCGGCTAAATGGCCCCACATCCGTGCACAAAGGCGATGATGACCGAAGCACATGATCATCAGCATCATCGTCTGCTTCAGGCCCGACTTCGGGGCCACGGCATCAGGCGGGTGGTGTTACAGAGTGACACTCGCCGCGCAGGCTGCCTCTACCATTTTGCAGTAAGGGTTGTAAGCGCCGTCCGAGGATCGGGGGCAATGGATGTCGTACGGAAGCCGTAGCCGCCCGGGCGGTTAGCGTTGCGGCTGTTTTAGATTGCGAACAGCCGACCCGCCGGGGGAAGTGGCACCAGCGCTGCTGACGCCGGAGGGTACCTCACACTGTACCTACCTGGGGACTTCGGTATACCTAGGTAGGTACAGCATGATGCGACAGCCGCCGGTAATCTCAGTTACCGCTCGGCTTGTTGAATTGCCTTGGTACCACGGCGCAAGATTACGAGGTCGAGGTCGATGGTCGAGAGCCGAACAGCCGTAAATGCGAGTGAGTTGAAAAGGCAGGCGGAATGTTACCTCGAGCGCAAGTGAGGCGGACATGTCTGCTGTGAAGTAGGCAAGAGGTGGTGAATGGGAGAGAGACTCGATGCGAGGTGCGCTGGCAAACGGGGGAGAGGCACGAGTTGGGAATGCCCTCGCGAGGAGGCGCGGTCGTTCGCTGGACGTTCGACGCGAAGCAACCCCGACTAACCTACGTGCAGTGAGTGCTGTACCGTGCCGTCCGCGACGACGCATGACATCGCGTCCGTCGAATGACGGCGCAGACACGACCACGACCGCGTCCGAAGGGTTCAGTTGCTCTGCGATTTGTTGATGTTTGTTTTTCTCCCCGGTTCGTCCCAGCGTCCCCGCACTTGTGGACACTCAGAGTACGTATCCTGTGGAGCTAAGAAGAATAATAGGCGCCAAGGAAGGTGCACTAAACGGGCAACTCTTTTTGCAAAGAAGCTAATGCAAGACGGTTGCCATGTGTCTAAAAATGAGTCATAGCCGCTCTGCAGGGTGGGTGAGGTGGGAAAGAGCTGTTGTGGACGGTGAGTGGTTGATGCTTTACCGTTTACTCTCTGACGCAAACACGGTACCTGCTCACATAATCTAATACTGAGTGTACAGTGCGCCTTAAGCGGAGCGACTACCCGCAGGCTCCGCCCCACCAAGGATCCACCGACCGACCGCTCGCTGGCCGCGCTGACCTGGCGACAGGTGCCCACCACCCCGCCCCGGCCGGCCGACTCTTTTCAGTGTCCTTTCATGATACGCGGCCAACACCAAAGACTCTTTTCGGCCTCTTCCACTCCCACCGCCATGCACCTCACCACGGTTGCAGCTGTCCATCAAGATTTTCTCTCTCCGTCTTTTCTGCTCACCCCTTGTCGTGTTTCAGATTTCTCTCTCAACGCCCTAGTGGGCTGCCCCTCTTCCCTCCAAGCTTGGAGCTGCAGTAGTGCAGCGTAGCTAGTGTAGCTCCCCATGTCCATCGTCTTGTGTGTCGTTCGTGGCCTGCGCCGGGGGGCTCTGATCGCATCCCATGTCGTCCTTTCTCTCTGCCCATCTCTCTGATCCGCCGATGGCACGTCAAGAGAGATACGTATCTCTCTCAACGTCGTCGACGGATACACACGCGCGTGTGCGAGGTCTCGACCCACGATCTGTCCATGGGACCCCCCCACCCGGGAACATACAGGGGGAGGGAATAAAGCAGCCTGACGGAGATGCTGCGTTGTACCACGACCCCATTTCATCTGCTCCATACTACCTACGTAGTAGACTAGTAGTGTACGTCCCATTCCGCAGCAGGTCGTCGACCCTCCGGCCCATGGCTGCCCGCGCGTGGGTCGGTCCATCAGTCGCGCGCCGCATCGCATTTCCCAGATTCATTGGGCTGCGAGCGATGCCTCGTCGTGCGAGGATAAAGATGGCCCTCACCCTCGCCCATCTCTGACTTGCCTCCCTCCTTCTCTCCTCATCCTATCCCCCTCCTCGGCGCTTTTCCTCTGCCTCCTACTCCACCGCGCGTTTCCTACGTCTCGTTGTTTTGTTTATGCAAAGAAAGGAAAAGGAAAAAAGAACCAGCCTGGAATTCAAAACACATCAAAAAGAGTTTATACAGTTAGATCTCGGACATAACAGCAAAACCTGTGGTCTCGTTGAACGCGGCCTCATCGTCTCCTGTCTCGTCCCACACCCCTGCTTCACGGCAAGAAAAACCAACCTGCTTTATTCGGCGCAATCCATCATCGGCATCTCAAACACCAAAGACTCTGGAGCTGGACTCCTCTCCCTCTCACGAAGAACCCCACCTCGATAATTCCCTAATCGTGTGCTGTGTCAAAACACAGACCGACTCGCATCGACAATGTCCACGTACGAGCCCCTCCCACTCCCCACCACCTGTCACTTACACCGGTGCTAACGCGCTCGCCCGCAGTCTGGCAGCGGACACCATGTCCTTCGACTTCGTCTTCCCCTCGTGCGAGCCGTCCACGCCGCCGAGCTTCTCCTTTGACGCCTCCCTCCTCGACCTCTCCTACCACCAGCCCGCGTCAACACATCAGCAGCAGCACTACCAGCCCATGCAACAACATCACCAGCAGGGCTTCGGCCACGCCCGCTCCCGCTCCAACACGTCCGTCTACTCCTTCGTCTCCGCCGCCGAGTCCACCCCGGAGTCGGTGAGCACCCGCATGACGACCCCGTCGCGCGCCTCGCCCCCCATCCGCCAGCACGGCCCCCTGCTGCTCCCCAAGATCCGCTCCCAGGACCAGGCCATCGAGTCGCCCCCCAAGCGCCTCAAGGCCTCCCCCAAGCCACGTGCCACGGCCCCGAGACGCAGCGTTGCCGCTGCCGCTGCCGCCGCCGCTGCCTCGGCCTCGGCCTCCGCGTTCCGCCCCACCCACGCCCGGAGCTTCACCAACCCGGAGACCCTGACCTGGAGCATGCCCTCCTCCTTCGTCAGCCAGCCCGAGGAGCCCGCCGCCTCGTCGCTTCTCTGCTCCCCCGTCATCTTCGCCGACGACATGCACTCCCGCCGCGCCTCCTCCACCTGCAGCCTCGACGCCCCCGTCCTCGAGAAGTACGGCTTCCCGACCTACCGCCAGATGCCCGCCTACGTCCCCGCCAGCCCCGCCCCGGCCCCGGCGCAGGTGCCCCACCACGACGCCGCGGCGCCGTACATGTTCCCCTCGTACGCCACCCCGCGCGCCCCGTCCCCGCTCAGCCTCTCCGTCTGCTCCACCCCGGACCCGGACCCGACCCCGCTGCCGATGCCCAGCACCACCCTCATGACCTACCTCACCGGTCCCAACCCCGCCCCCTCCCTCGTCCGCACCATCTCCTTCCCCCTCCGCGACCCCAACACCAAGCACTTCTGGTGGGACGTCCGCCAGGTCCGCCCCTGGTCCTCCTTCAACATCGCCGCCGTCCTCTCCCTCCCCGGCGCCGAGGCCCTTCTCAACTGCCCCGTCCCCGCCCCGCTCCTCCCTTCTTTGGCTCAGACCCCGCGCCACCCGGAGACCGAGACAGCCCTGCACGCAATCTACGCATCGCACTACCTCCCCAAGCTCAACGCCGCGCTGGCCGTCTCCTCCTCCCGGCCCATGCAGCTCTCCGTCCCTTCCTCTTCCTCGTCAGCAAGACAGACCGCAGCAACAGACCCCCTGCTCTTCACCGCCTCCCCGGCCGGCGAACCCGCCTCCGCGGCCGCCATCTTCGGCGGCAAGCCCACAGCCCGCGTCGTCGGCCTGGTCCGCTCCTTCGACCGTTTCAACACGGGCATGCGCGTCGAGGGCAACATCAAGCGGGTAGAATACCTCCGCGGCCTGGCCGCGCTGCACCACGCCATGCGCGAGCACGGCTGCCGGTACGGCTTCATCCTCACCGAGATCGAGCTCGTCGTCGTGCGCAACGGGACCGAGGCCGTTCCCGATTTCGGGTTCCTGGAGGTTGCGTCCGTGCAGCTTGCCGCCGTCGCTACTGAAGAGAGTGAGGAGATCCCGCTGACGGCGTGCCTTGCCCTTTGGGGTTTGTGCATGATGGCCGGGGACGATGCGCCCTGCCGGGACGTCGCGCACTGGAGGGCCGAGATCGGTGCTCCTGCGGAGGGGACGAGACGAAAGGCCAAGGCGAGGGACGAGTGGATGCCCAAGCCGCAGCTGGCCGAGAAGAGGGAGGCCAAGAGGGCGAGGGGCTGGGTCATGCCCGAGGACCCCGTTGGCAGGAAGGAGCTTGGGAAGAGGGGCGTTCGGTACGGTGCCTGCTAGGCGTTGTCTTCCTTCTTTCCTCCTTCTTCTTTCCTCCTTCTTCTTTCCTCCTTCTTTTCTCCCTCCTCTTTTTTCTTCTATTTTATGTCTATGAATCTTGTAGCCCTGTTGATGATTGAGGGCATTTTTCTAGTGTAAAGGGGACGTGGCTGGTTCCATGATTCCTCATGATGATCTGGGTTAATGGAAGAAAAGAAAAGGGTAATGCCTTTTTTGGGAGGAGTTTTGGTTTTGTTTGTTTGTTGCTGTATATACATGGGACACTGGGACGAAGGGTTTCATGAAGTGATGAAAACGAGATGACGCCTGGACGCAAGTCGGTTTTTTAGGAGGTACTTGTAATCACCAAACAAACAATCTTCCTATTGTTCAAAACATCTTGGATCATACTTTGTGAAGTGACATGAGTGTGGGCTGGAATCTATCAATCCAGACTGTTTCTCGGAGAGAATAGGGCAGCCGACATGGAAGCCAATGGGCCAAAACCCCCAAATCTCAGATAAGCTCCACGGAGGAGAGCTTTTTTTGAAGTCGTCATTTCGGTAGCCGGCCTCCTGCCATCAAAGCCTAACCTAATTAGTCTAATCAAAAGCTTTTTCAAAAAGCCAAGATACCTACTTACCAGCGGGAAGGGAGAAGGGGAGAGAGAGATGCGATGAGAGGGGGGTCAAGCTTTCCCAGGAGCAGGGATGGGGCCTGCACCAGCACCCAAACTTAGGACTGATACCCAATGAGACGTTCGAGGAACTAATTTTGGGGATGTTGCATGAAGTCCCGTGGAACGGCGTAAGGGGCGCTGGGGGGACTTTGCTTCTTTCTCGCTGTTGCATCGTCGCTGCTTCGTCGGGGTTCGTATTTAAACCACCACCCTCTCTCGCGGTGCTTGGTCCAGGCCAGCCGCCTCTGTCTCGCGTCTCTGAAGAATACTCAAATCACAGGCAGAAACTCTCACCGCGAAGATGAAGCACGTACTCTTATTCCTTTGCGCGGCGGTAATGCTGGCGATGGCGATTGCCACCCCTGTTGGTAAGTTGCAAAACCCCACGAACGCAATTCTTCAAGACGACATTCCCACAACCAGGACAGCAAATAGTACCTATCCCAGACAGGAACTAACAAAGTAATACAGAAATATCAGAATTAAGCAGGCGCTTCGCTCCGAGGGCCGAGATCTGCCAGTTCGTCGGCCCTGCCGCGGGCTGCGAGGCTAAGTGCCCTGAGGGGTTCAAGGAGAAGGGCGGCGGGGCGGGAGCAGGAACGTGTCGGACTGGACAGACGATCGCCTGTTGTCTTGATACTGAGGAGGAGGGCGGCGAGGGTGCGGACGGGAAGGAGATTCAGGAGTGAGCTGGGGCTTGTTAACTTCGGAGCGTCGGGTGGGATCTGGACTGGGTGGTTGAGAGGTAGAGTTGTGATGCTCTCGCTAGCGAAGAAGTTTTTCTATTACGATTTGCTGCAAGGTGTTTCGAGGAGAAGCGGCCAATCGTACTGCGGAATGACATGCAACTCCAGCGAGTTAACCGGTGCTCTCCGGACAATCCAGGACGGCTAATCTCGACCTCGACCTCGTCTGGAACCTGCTACCGGTGCAACGTGGGAAGCCAATCTCAGGATAGTGACTCGCCCGGCGAGTATCACCGCTTCTGGGAGAAGAGAGGCTCACAGTTACTTGCGTATGGTTTCACAGTGGAGGGGGCTTTTGAACACGGGGGGGGGGGGGGGCGGCCGAAGCCCGGCAATTAGGGAAAAGACCGACAGATCTCGGGGACGCCGCACGACTATCCAAGGGGACCGTGACAACTCGATGATTGGGAAGGGTCTCTTCAGGGCCTCGGCAGAAGATTGTCGCAATCTTTCACTTCCATGCTGAACACAGGGTCCACCGTAGCTGGCCCGTCTTCGACGCGAATTTTCCGTATCCCGATACGAAAACTCCGTATCACCGCCCACGATGCGGGTCCGCCCCTGAGCCGCATACTTCAGTTATAAGGCGCGACGAGGAGCCGGTCAAGCTGTCCAAGTCCTGGTACGCACGTTTCTTAACTCTTTCATTCCTTATTTACATTCGCTTTTTTCAGCTGCCAGAATTCGACATCAGCGTCGGCAAACCAAGCTTGGTGCCCACCGGATCGGAAGTTGCTCCAAAACCTCAGAGGACTAGCCACTTATCGAAGCAGACAAGAAAAAGAGGAAAAACATGGTCAACGAACTCGACGGCCCCGGGCCCTTTGGCCCCGTCGTCAACGGAACTCAGATCGTCTTCTACCCGTACCGGCCGAATGCCGGAGCCGCATGGACCTTTGTCGTCCTCTTTGCCATCGGGGTCCTGGGGCACGTTGGCTACTTCTTCTGGCTTCGGGCGTGGCACTTCCTCCCGTTCATCCTGGGAGGCGTTGGTAAGTGGCCATCCGACACACATTCTCTCTTCCTAGCTGGACTTCTGTTTGACTGAGGCCCCCGACACAGGCGAAGCATTCGGCTACTACGGCCGCGCAAAGGCCCACGAGGACCCCCTCGCCGTCGGCCCCTTCATCATGCAGAACCTCCTGATCCTCGGCTCGCCGCCCCTCTTCGCCGCGACGATCTACATGAGCCTCGGCCGCATCATCAACGCCCTCGACCTCCGGCGCCACGCGGCCATTAGCCCGCGGCTGACGGCCTTCTTTTATGTCGTCGTCGACGTCGGGTGCTTCGTCAGCCAGGTCATGGGCTCCATCATGCCGGCGTCAGGCGACCCGGAGAGCATCGAGCTGAGCAAGAAGATCATCATGGCGGGCCTGCTCGCGCAGCTGGCCGTCATCTTTCTCTTCACGCTCTCGTGCTGGCACTCGCACCGGTGCGCGAAGCGCGAGGGCACGGGGTTGCACGCCACGCACGCCGGGATCAACTGGAACAAGTACTATCTGATGACGTATCTCGTCGCGGGTCTGATGTTTGTGAGGAGTTTGATACGGGGTATCGAGTACCTGCAGGGAGAGGGGGGTTTTATCATGGAGCACGAGGTGTTTGTGTACTTGTTCGACGCGGCTTTGATGGTGGCCATCATGGCGTTGTATCTCTGGATTCACCCCGGACGACTGATGCGCGACGTCGGCCGCTTCAAGAGCGACGGTTTCGGGGACGAGGGGAACATCATGCTGGAAAGGCGTTGAGTTGTATACCTGGATAGGAAATTTGGACTTTTCATTTGTTTACAAGACTCATAGATCCATGCCCACCATATCTCAACCTCGAAGTGACGCATGAAAACGAATAAAAACATTGAAAAATACGCCATAACTGGAGATCCCTCTCATCAGAAACAACATATTGATCACGTTCAGTGATCCCTCCGCTCAAGCCAGGGAGTGGACGCCTCCCACATCTTGCCAAGAGGCGGAGAACGCTCAACCACACGCTTGAAGAACTGCTCGTCGAACTTCTTGATGAAATACAGGAAGCTGATGTAGATGCAGTCGGCCCACGACACTTTGACCCAGTCAGCAACGAACATCTCACTTGACCACGCACATAGCGCGTGTGCGAAAACTCACCCTTGTCGCCGTGGAAGAAAGGTCCCTCGGTCTTGCTGAGCTGCTCGGTCGCCTCGTCGAGCGCCTCGTACGCCCTCTCCCAGGCCTGCTCCCCGCCGTGCCTCGCCTCGAGCTCGTCAAGCGTCATGCCCAGGAACTCCTTGCGCGTCTCCCGGAAGTACTCGGCGCTGCGCTCGCCGAGGAGCCTGCCCGGCACCAGCGGGATGAGCACGGGGGACAGCCGGTCCGCGAGCTTGGAGACGAGGTCGTACGCGACCTGCGTCAGCTCCGAGTCGACGTCGAGCGGCGGTGACGGGTAGTCGGCCTCGAGGCGCTTGACGATCTTGGCGCTGTTCATGATCCAGGTGCCGTCCGGGAAGAGCACGGTCGGGCAGGTGTACGGCTTGATCTGGGTAGGGTCGCCCTCGAGGCCGGTTGGCTCGAGTCTGCCCTCGATGTCCGGGTACTCGAGCCACTCCGTCTTGTAGTCGATGCCCTTCATGTTCAGGACCAGGCGGACTGGGTCGTTGTCAGCCATGGCTCGGTACTGGATTGCGGGGAGACAACTCACTCTTCCACGGGTTGAAGGACCACGAAGTGCCATCCTTGGTGGGGATGTCGAAGAAAACGAGTTGTCCAGACATGCTGCGTGAGGTGAGTTGCGATAGAGGTTGATTGGAGAGACAGAGACTTGGAGTGCCAAGATCGGGAGCCAAGGGAATCCGACGTCGCTTTTGTGCTCGTCGGGTTGAGTAATCAAGGAGAGGGATGACGATGGACACCTTTCGCGCACCTCCACCGCGTAGGCAGCAACGGGCCGGCCCCGCTGTTATTCGCCGTCGAAAGATCCGCGCTCCATGGTTCCCCTCCTCGTCTGCCCAATGGCCCCGGGCTTGCTTGCAAGGGCTTTTGCTTACTGTAATCCCGCAACCAATCCTCCAGGCTTGTTTCCGGTGCCTCTCGGGAACCGGATGTAAGATTGCGGGGCTGAACCGGGTGGGATCGACTCGGTCACGGCACGGTGGCTCCAAATAGGGGCCTCTCAGTTGTCCGAGCTCCACAAAGAGAATTTTGGTCGGACGAATTTTTGCGAATCAACTCCGAGATGGCTCGGAACCCGGCCCATGTGTCCTTGACTCGACCTGGTGCTGGACCGCCTAGCATCTATTCTACATGTGTCAACTCCACCTCGGCATCGAGGATGCGCCGCGGTGCGGTTTTCGGTTTGCGCTCATTCCTGCAGCGACTTCAGCAGGAAGAGACGTCCAAATACGCACGGATCGAGGAAACGTAATTTGATTCCAACCAAATGCTCAAGGTATCTGCCCAAAATTTAACAATCTTTGAGTGGCTTTGAGAATCATCGTCTGTCTTGAAATGCAGATCGCCGGGTGTTTTAGCACAGTGACTTGAAGTATTTCAGCCATTGAACAGTGATCTCATTGTGCTAATGGCTTGTCGGGGCAAATATGCAATGAAGAATGGTCTCAGAAAAAAGTAGAAATGTAAGTGTCTGTTTGTGGAATATGAATTTCACTGGCCTGTGTTAAACTCTCGGAAGGTCCAAGACGTCAGGTTTTTGGACTGTCCCGCCCAGACGAGGTGATAAAGGGCACCTTAACTTTGCGTAGACAGAAGAGAGTAACCTTGACAAGCAACTTCCAAAAATGCGTGCGTGTATATCCAAAGTTTTGGATTCTGAATCGAGTGATTTGTAATGCATTCCTCGTGGACCAAGTCTCTCTTATCTCAAGAGTCAGGGCTCGCGGTCTACTAGCATTGCAAGGATAATTTGCGTCTTATGAGGTGCCGAGAACAGCAACACTCGCGTCAGCAAGAGCAAATCGGTACAAGCCCCCGGAGCCTGCAGTCAAGCTTGAAACGTTATACTCCACAACATCAGGACCGCCCATCACGTTATCAGTGCCGAAGTCAGGATGGTGAGCTCAGCCACGGCGCCTTCGCCGACGCCGTCAAAGAGCACCTCCATGGGGATAGCCGCGGTGCTGTTGTAGACGGCTGCCTTGAAAACGAACGCATCCGTTGCGTTGTCGCGACCCGAAACCCAGTAAAGAGGACCGAAGCCCGCGTCGGCCGTGCTGGGAAGAACCTCCGTCAGCGCATGGGATGCCAGCAGCTTGTAAACTTGGAAGCTCGTCGACCTGGCAGTCCTGGCCGAGACGAGGATGGTCGGGGTCCACTGGGCGCCGTCCATGTTGGTCAGCAGCGGTGCGTACGACATGCCGATGACCCTGTCGCCGTTGCGCTCGGCCCCGAGCGCGAAGACCGCCTCCCCGACGGAGCCCAGCCAGAAAGGGTACATGTACTTGACGTAGTCGGCGCGGTTCGAGGGCAGGGTGTCGCTGTTGGGAGCGACCAATACAACCTCCGAGACGATGGTCTGTTGCTTGATGTGGTCAAAGAAGCCGAAGTATTCGCCGACGAAGCGGTCGGGGATGGTGTACTTGTGTTGGTCTCCGGCAACATCGGGTCTCATCAGGTTGCTGGTGAACCCGGAGGTGGACGCCATTATGGTCAAGTCGGGATACTTCGCCTTGATGGCGGCGTAGAACATCTCGAGACGGTACTCCTCGTAGGATTCGAGCCCGCCGGTCAAGTTTTCTTCGTTGCCGATTTGAACGTACTTGAGCTTCCATGGATTGGGGTATCCGAGAGACGCGCGAAGAGCTCCAAATGTGGTACCAGCTGCGCCGGTAATGAACTCGATTTGATCGATAGCATCGTGAACATAACAGGTAAGCTCTTCGGCAGAGATGGGACCATCGACGTGGTTCAACCCGGACCAGACGACGAGAACTGCCAGATTGTTAGTAGACTTCCCAACACTTCTGATGTGCTGCATGCTTACTAGGTTCCATCCCAAGATCGTCACACCAGTGGAGTTACTCAATGAGGCCAAGACCCTGAGTCTCGTAGTAACCCCACACCGCAGTCCTGCCAGGGCGAGTCTCGAGAGGCTCGATCGTCTCGTTCCACTTATGCTGCGTGCCCTTGAGAATTCCGTTGACGTTGCCGCCACCCGGAAGACGCAGGAATTTCTACGGCAGTGTACCTCAGTTCATGGCTGCCGTGGTCCGAAAATCAACGAGGCATGTCACGTACCGGCTTCAGCTCAGCAATAGCTTCCATAAGTTCGACTCGGAAGCCATTGGTCCGGTTATTATAAGTTGGCGGGAAGAGGCTGATGAGGTTGAAGTCCAAATACTTGGTGGCGTTCTGAAATCCGTCAGTCAGAAGCGGCAGAAGCCTGCATATTCATCTCTAAAAACTCACCGAGGCGTCGATCTCCAACATGTTGTTGATCGTAGTGGCCGCCTTGCTTGGGGTCAGGGAGAACTCATGCTTGGTCCACCCGCCATTCACGCTCCTCGAAGGAATATCAATGCTGGATAACGTCTCGTTCGTCGCACTGGATTGAAGAGCGACATTGAATGCTCCATTGTAATCGCCCTTGACGAAGAAGGATCCCATGTACGGCTGGACTTGCACGTCCAGGCCCCACCAGCCGGAATTGGCGATGCCGATACGTGTAGTGTCTTTCGTATTATCGATTGCAGCTGCGGACACGCGCACGTAGTTGTGGAGGGCTAAGGAGAGCGAGTCGGTGCCGTTTTGGAGTGAGAGGGTGACGTGGTTGATCGAACTCCATGCGTCGAGGCTGGCGGGAATCGTTTGTTTGTTTGTTTTATATTTAACGCCGTGGCGGCAAGGGCGCAGCCGCCCTTGCGGCAGACCTCCCGGGGGGTA